>RJWM01021393.1:0-35408 GCA_004363535.1 Dasyprocta punctata
TGGAACACTTTAGAATGTTCTCTGTGGGAGATTCTGGTCAGAACTCAGAATACCAGAAAGCTGATAGAAATCCTGCCAGCAAAAATCAAGCTCAGGAGGTTTCTGCTGAGAAAAATGATTGCATTGAGTGTTGAACTTCATATAATGTGTGCTATGGCTTAACAGAAATCTTGTCTGCATTTTTCTTGTGCCAGAGACTTTGCCTGAGACTGAGATTAAAGGCAGCAGATTAATTAATCTGGCAAAAGAAATTTCAAGGCAGTTGAATGTTGAAGCAGTAGCATGACTTTTAGCAAGATTTATGTTGAAAATCAAGAGCAAAAGGCCCAGAAGAATAGTTTATAACATTGTGAGTTTGGCCAAAAAGGAAGCTCCAATGAAGTTGTGGACTGTGAGGATAGAGCAAAAGGATCTTGATTGCTGAGAAGGAACAGGAGAATACAAAACATGACCTGAGAGCATCACCAGAAGCAACAGAACTCTATCCTTTGCAGTCTTAAAATTGCAAAAGTGAAAGACTTTTCTCTGAGAAGAAAGTCACAGAGAAATATACTCCAGAATGGCAGCAGCTGCACCATGTTTCAGAATGGCAGCAGCTTAGAAAAATTTTCCTTGGAATTGTATTCAGAGTATTCAGCAATTCAGGCATTTGACATCTACAACCAAAAGAGCAGGAAACCTGATTACTACTCCAGCTGGCAGCAGACCATGGCATAATCCATGTGGTGCTGGTTTTAGGTTTAGGCAGAATGCAACAGTTGTGGGATTAGGAAGGCTTCTACCCAGAGGAAGGCCTGGAAGTTCATGCAGGGTACTCTTGAGAGGGGAGTGTGTAAAGCTAAGAGTGTGAAACCAAAGGTTCAGTGGAAACTCCAGCAATTTGGAGAAGCTAGAGACATGAATTGTCTAAGGAAGACTGCAAGGAAAGAGCAGAGCTGGCCCAAAAGAGAAGCGATAGGCCCTACTATCACTGGAAGTGCTGTAGGAGTGGAGCCACACAAGTCCTTTGGTGTTCATATCTTGCCACATGTTGCCTTGGATGCCATGGAACTATAGGACTTAATGTATACCCTGCCAGATTTTGGACTTGCTTTGGTCCCATTCCTTTGCATGCCACACCTGTAACTTTTGGAATGAAAATGTCTATCTTGTGCAATTGAATATTGAATGTTTTTAGCTTTCTTTTCATTTGTATAGGGGCTTACAGCTAAGAGTTTTCTTACATTTTAGAGCAAACTTGGAACTTGAAATTTTCAACAATCCTGGAACTGTTTGGACATTAGCAACCCTTGCCTAACTCTTCCTAAATGGGTTTGCATGAAGGAATGCATATAAACCTTTGGAGGGCCAAAGGCAGAATGTTACAGTTTGTGTCTGGATGTCCCCCCCCCCAAAGCTTTATGCGGTCATGGAGTTAAGCTTTTTAGAAGCAGCTAAATCTAGAGTTTATGATTGATTCATGGTCCAATGCTAGGGTTAAGTGTGTGAATCCTGTGCCTGCCCTAGGGAGGATAGTCTGCACGCAATATAAGAGAGAGAAAGAGGTTTGCTCTCTATCATTCCATTTGCTGTCTTCTGCCACCATGAACTGCCTTGTGCCACTCTTCCTTTGAATCAGCTGATTGTGGACTGAAGCCTCTATAAACTGTGAGCTAAATAAACCTTTCCCTCTTTAACTTTGGCTTTCAGACATTTTGTTTCAGCAATGAGAGAAAGTAACTATGAAAACCCTTATTCCATCATTCTTTCCACTTTCTGAAACAATTCTGGAAGTCCTCTTTTGTTAGTCTTTAGGAGATATTATTAAAAAAAAAATATGGTGCTGCTAGTGTAATCCACTGGAAAAACAGGGTCAAAAAACATTACAGTATATCTTCATCTATCTTACTTACCAAAACTGGCACTGCCTAATTCTTGAAAGTCAAAATGACAGTGAAAAGCAGACATTTTGAATCAATTCAGGACCCTGAAGTAGCCACAAGAGTACAGCTAAAAGACACTCAAAAAGAGAACTTCCAGAACTGCTTCAGAAAGTGGCAGGAATAATGGAATAAGTGTATTCAACACAAGGCACCTTTTTAAGGGAGATTAATAGCAATGTGTCTTTTGCTATAATCAATTTTTTCTTAAAAATTCAAATATTCACTGTACTTTTCAATCATACCTTGTATCTCACTCTTGTGTCCTTTAAGAATCAGATCATCACCATAAAAAACATTCCTTGATTCATCCACATTCAGGACTTTTACTAGGCTTTCAGGATACCCTACTAAAACATACTTCAGTTAATCACATTATTCATTATAATTAGTGATGATGGTAGTGGGATCTTGTTTTTAATCAAACTGTGAGTTTCTTAAAAGAGGGGACTGTTTCCTATCCATCTTTATTGGCTGAGCACCTACCATAGATGATAAGCACTGCCAGGCATTGAATAAGCACAAGGCAGAAAGACTAGAAAGGAAGAGAAGGAGGACCTATAAACCATTTATTATGCACGATTTTATGAAAAAGTTCTTAGCTATCAATATTCTTATAATATCACTTTTCTAGTTAATCATTTTCTTACAACTGATATATAGTATAAATCCCAGTTGGATAAATTTGTTCTTGGGAGATTTTATATATATATGAGAAAGAGTGTGGGGGTGTACCTCAGTTCATGAATGCTTTTGTTTGCAAACAGTTTAGTTCTTGCACAGAAGCATTTGGCAAAATTTTTTGTGTGCAAACTGCATCCAGTGACAAGCGTGATCATGGTGATTTTTCCTACAAAAACATAAAATATGGCCATATTTTTCAAAATCATCGAACAGATTAAGTTGGTGAACCAAGGTACCATTATATATATATATATATATATATATATATATATATATATATATATGACATAATGCCTTTTCTATAAACAAGTTTTATTTTGACTTTCATTTCAATGATGCAAAAGAAAAGACGTTATGTCTTCTCTACATGGACAGATTGTTTCAAGCATCCAGACTATTTTTGCTTTTGCTAAATTTTCCAAGCCTTTGACTCTATTGACTGGTGACAGAATCATGAACTTTTAAAGCCAGAAAACAGTAGGAACAGCCCCGTCATTTTTAAAAGGAGTCAGAGGAGAAAACTGTACAATTTGCTGATGATGAACCAGTAAGGAAGTGATGAATTCCAGTTGACCCTGGTGTGTATATGGACACATGTTAAAAGCCTAAGTCTAGACAGAAAAACATCTTATTTTCTAAAAACCTATCTCAAGAGAGTTTGCTAAAACCATGACAATGATTTTGATGGAATTTATGTCAAAACAAAAGATCCAAAACTGTACTGCTTTTAGTACTTCATGCTGTGTTAGTGAAAGGTGGGACAGGTTATCTGTCTTTGAACCTGGATTATTTTTAGTTGAAAGTTAGGAAGTATGCTGTTATGGTTTATACACTGTGTCAACTTAAGTCTAGAAGCTTAATTAAGTAACTCAGCAACTCTACATCCTGGGGTGTAGAGCACAAGCACTTACCTGTTCATTGTGTCAATTTGAGAAGGTCAGAAGTTTAACTGAGAGGCTCAACAGGGAGCCTGGATTCTTACTTGGTAAACATCCTCAGCCTGTGCAAAGGAAGGTAAGGAGATTTGTGAATGCTACATCCATCGGGGAGGGGTGTGGCCTGTGTACAATATAAGGGAGAAAAGGAGGCTTTCTTTTGCTCCTTTTACTCTGACTGCTTTTTGCTCTGGCTGCTACCTTGAAGTGTTGCCCCAGTGCCATGCCACCCAGCCTTGGAACCAGTTGATTATGGACTGAAACCTCCAAAAACTGTAAGATAAATAAACCTTTCCTTCCTTCATTTTGGGTGTCAGGTGTTTTCTCTGAGCAACGAGTAAAAAGTAACCAAGACATGTGCCTTATCTGTCAAGCCTGTGCCTTCAGGCTGCTGTTCAGATGGTATCAACTGGAACAAACAAGCTGAGATTGCATTTGCTGTTTTTCTGTGCTAATCTCAAGGACTGTTCCAAAATGGTTTGTCAGCAGCTGAATTGAGTACAGAATCTGTGGGTATGTACGTATTTCTCATCATGAGAAAATCACTTTTTAAGATTTTTGGAAGTTGATTACTATGTGCTTTTTTCCCCACTTCCTCCTCTAAGTAAGATAACTATAGGAATCTAACATTTGTCATTCAGAATTCACTCTCAAACAGTTAAAAATTTAGGAAAAAATATGGAAAGACCAAAACTAAAGATACACAGGGATATATTCCTCCAGAGTCTCTCTAGCTATAAGGATGAAGTGAAAGTTGTTATGGTTTGTGTCTAGATGTCCCCCCAAAGCCTTATACAGTCATGTGAGCAAGCTGCAAGACTTTGTGATTTATTCATGGTTCAATGCTGGGATTATGAGTGTGAGTGCTACACCCTCTCTAGGGCGGGTGGCCTATATACAACACAAGGCACAGAAAGAGTCGTCTCTCAGCACTCCTCCTCCTTTGCTCTTGATTCTCAACATAAATCTAGCTAAAAGTCCTCAACAATAGCCTTTCCACCACCTCAACATTTGACTGCCTTGAAATTTCTTCAACTGGATTAATTAGTCTGCTGCTGTTAATCTTAGTCTCAGCAAAGTCTCTGGACATGAGCAAAATGCAGACAAACTTTCTTCCAAGCCATAACACACATTATCTGGAGTCCAAAAACCAGTGCAGTCCTTCTTCCCAACAGAAACCTCCTGAGCCTGGTCTTTACTGGCAGTATTTCTATCAACCTTGTGGTCTTCTGAGCTCTGACTAAAATCTCCCACACAGAACAGACCAAGGTGCTCCCATGCTACTCTTTCAGGTGACAGCTATGAACCTTTCCAAACTCTTTCTGCAATCTATTCCCAAAGGCTCTTGAACCACATGGTCAGGTATTGTCACAGCAAGGACCCCATTTCTCTGGTACCAAATTCTGTCTTGATTACTTTTCTCTCATTGTTGAGACAAAATACCCAATGCCCAAAATTAAGGAAGGAAAGGTTTATTTAGCTCAGTTTGTGGAGGTTGTAATCCATAATCTTCTGGGTCCTAGGCAGGATAGCTCATGGCAGAGGGCAACAGTTCATGGTGGCAGAAGACAGCAAAAGCAACAATAGCAAAAAGGGAGTGGTGTGAGACTCTGTCCCTTATATTGTATGTAGGTTGCCCCCGCAATCTAGGTGTAACACTCACACCCATAATCCCAGCATTGGACCATGAATCAATCACAAACTCTAGAAACCTTCCCCCATAACTGCATGAGGCTTTGGGGGAAAATCCAGATACAAACCATAACAAAGGTGAAGAATGTGGAAGTTACCTGAGGAATTTTCCTAGATGACTGATAAACTTGACCATCCAGAAAGCCTCTAACTGAATTATTTTAGACTGAATTTTCTGAAAAATAGAGACAGAGCTAAAAATGAAGCCTGAACTACAACTAATCCTGTCATGGGACAGAAAAACTTATGATTGTTGAGTTGAAAGGAAGTCAAACACTCTTATGTCTCACAAATCCAGTGACATTTTTTCAATAATTATCATGGACAATTGGTACATATGGCACCTTGAAATGTACCACTTACTTTTATTAGTACATGTTGGCAGTACATAATGTTTAAAAGCCCTGTGTAGAGTTGATACGTGTACATAATACATATTAATTCCTTTGTTCATCTCCTTTCCCTTTCCTCCATCCTCTCTCTCTCTATCAATCCCCTTCCCATAAGTGTGTGATATTTTTCATAATCCACTTTTCACAAAAGCAGCTCCCCACCATCACCACAGACCAGTTATCTATGGTCTCTCTGAGTTATTATGTGTGAGGTTTAAAGAGGAAAAAGTCCATTTGGCATGAGTTGGTAGTCTGGCAATGAGGCAGACAATGAATAGACAACAATAATCAACATAAGCACCCATACTGGTTCTCTTCTTTGAGCCAGTTCAACCATTTGATTGGCACACAGGTGCTGCTTCCTCTGTGTGCTTTATCTTATTAGTATAAGAATAGCTACATTTTTTACAACTATTTGGGTTTCTGTTGACAGAAACCCAATTCAAACTGGCTTATAACACTTTTTTAATGACTTATTAAGGTATACTTCACATACCATAAAGTTCATACATTTTAACTGTAAAACTCGATGATTTCTAATACATTTATTTTCTTGCAATTATCACCACTTTCCCACTGAATAATATTTTCATCACTCTTCAAGGTAATCTGTTTGCTCATGTATCTGAAAATTCCATGATTGAGTCTTTGGGATAGGGAAACCTCAAGACTTGATTTATTTTTGTTTCATTGTCAAGCCAGCTATTCCTCAGTGTAGTGTAAGGCAATTCCAGCAGAAAATACAGACTTCTTAACAATTCTTTCAAGAAACTTGTTAGAACGATGCATGCCCACCCCAGTCCATTTTTTTAAATCCAGAACACACAGTGACCTTCCATTGTATGCACCTGAGTCACATGAAAATACTGGTAGCCAGAGAGAGGATCGTGTTATAAACACAACTAAACTGTGTGATCTGAGAGTGTAAAGACATAGTTTCCCAAAAGAAGTCATTTTTTTATCATTATAGACAGAGAAATAGATGCTAAGCAGGCAGTACACTAGGTGTTTACTGTAGAGGAACACTGTATAGTGGTTGTTAGAGGGCTGTATATATAAAAGGACTCAGGATATATGTCTTGCTTATAGATAGGCTGGAACTTACAGTAAACCAAAAATGACTTTGTGTTTCTTTATTTTACTCTCTGAGAAAACAGAATTTAGAGATGATTACATTCTTAACAGCTAGTTATTTAGTGATTGTCCGAGTGTCTGAGAAGTTACATAGGAGCGTGATGGTCAGAAAACTGCTGGATGTGTGTAAGTTACCCAGACTTCTTGTATTTAGAACATTAATTCTGTGTAAGGAAACTAGCACACTATAATTTATATTAAAGTATTTTCTCAAACTATGTAAATCTATGTAATGTAAAAACAATAAGTATCATTCCAGAGTCTTTGGAATAAATGCTTTGTTGTAAATTGATACCTTAAAGTTTACAGTAAATAGAAAGAACTAGAGTTGAAAATTTCAAAGAAACAATATATATTTTAAAAATCAATTTCATACTTAATTTCATAAAAGGAGCATGGCTCCTGGCAAAGTTTAGATCTGTAGAAACTTTGCTGGCTAAAGACTTTGAAAATTTTCTCTCTCAACAGGAACTTCAAGAATAGCAAGATATTTTTCTCTTACACTAAACTGCATTAGGACTATCAAGAAGCTCTAAGTTTTCACAAATTAGGTTGGAAATGGCCAGAATGAAAGCATTAACTCTCTTACTCACATTTCCTAAAGTGTACTTTACGCTGTATTATGCTAGAGATAGATACTAATAAATAAATCCAAATGCTTATATAAAAAGTTCAGTTTTATATTTTCCAAGCCCAGTTGTATAATTACAACTCCAATTTATGGCATATTTTGTAGACTTGCTGATTAATTATACAGGCCCCCTGATGTTTTATATTCTTTTCAACTTTGTTTCCCCCTGCTATTTGACCACTGCAAAGCGAATACATTTGAATATTATTATTATTATTCAGGAAACTTATTTTTTAAATTGAATTTGCTATTAACATCAATTTTCTTCTGCATCACTCATAAATGTTATATATATATATATAACTCATAAATGTTAATCATTGTGCTTCTTAGTTTTGACCTCACACACACACACATGCACACACAACTCATTCCTAGACAAACACATACAGGCACACACTCTCAAAAGAAAGCTTTTAACAAAGTCCTTATTTTCTACCCAAGACAAGTACATCTAATAGTTCTGGATCCCTTGACCTAAAATACTGGACACATCAACCAAGTAATAGAACATGCTATGTTGGGAATTATATTAATCCATCTCACTTTTTAAATGATTATAGAGATCTAATTTGAATAATCTGTTACTGTGGGTTGTTTGGAAACAATTGTGATGTGTTTGGTTTGTTGACTGAGGTTTTTGGTGTTTTCAGGATTACAATACTGTTCTCTTCTTTTTAGTCTACAATTTACAAAAAAGCCTCATTTGCTGGATTTTACAAGTGCAATATACTGATTAGTAGAGAAGGATTTGCCAAAAACTTTTTATGAGTATATAGTGCAAGGATGTTCAAATGGTATCTTTTTCTTTGCTTCCCCTTAAGTAGGTCAGATTCACAATGATCTGTTCTCTTTAAGCCCTTCTTCACGTCCTATCAATCTCCCTTTATCACTGGTGTATCTAAATTACTATCTTCTACCTCTCAACCAAGACACTTTGAATAATAATATCTTCCTGCTCCTTTCTTAGGCTCACTTTTTTTTGAGATCTTCACTTTTTTCTGTCATCATCTTCCCCTTAGAATTAGGAGAAGGTCCTTGCACATTTTGGCTATTAAATAACACAGGACCCATATAGCAAGCCTTCAAATGTTCTGTCATCATGAGAATTAGTTATTGAAACCCATTTCTTGTGTGACTTCACAGTTCTTTTTAGGTGGTGTGTCTGCAAAAAATAAAGGCTCTTCTTTGAAAAGGAATAACTTTCTTTGCTATTGAGAAGGGGAAAAAAGCATTGAGTATGATAGTTGAGAGAAGAGAGGATGATTGCTGCAAAAGCTTGGGTTGGTCATGGAAACTGCCTTTGGGCAAAATAGAACTGAAGGAAGGGAGCACATAAAAAAGTGTTTCCCTGGAAAGAGAATACCCACACATTAACTTTGGCACATAGATTCATTTATTGAGTATTACAGGGAAAAATAAATACACCTCATGTACCATTGTTGTAGTCAGGGGTTATAGGGAGAACAACTGCATACAGGACACAGAATTTATAATACTGTTTTATGATGGTTACCCAGAGTTAAACACAGGGAAGTGCAGGAAAATCTGTCCACAACACTAAAGACCCAGAATATTCAGCCAAGGGCCTGGATTCCACAGCAATGTCCTGCATGAGTCCAGCTGAAGACCCAAAGTGCATGACAATGCCTCCCACAAATCCAGATGGAAATCTAAGAGCCCATGATAAGGACTCATGCTGGTCAGTTTCACGGATCTGCACTGGGAAGGCCCAAAGGTCAGCGGTAGAAGCTAGAAAGTCTATGCAAGTAGGGTGAAGGATCTGTGTCAATAGGTTGAGGGTTCTACAATGGAGTTGGGAAGTCACACTCAAAATAAGAACCAGAGCTCCCCTGAAAAGTACCACAGCTGTCCTCAGCAACGAGGTTCCGAGCTCCTCCGACAATGAGAACAGTTGAGTACAGGTCAGGAAGACAGCATGACAAGCTTCTCCAGCACACATCTTCCCCTCCAGAGCCAGGAAGCAATGCTCAGTGTGAGGAACAGAGCTCCCCCAAAGTGGACCACAGCCACCATCAGTAACAAGGTCCCGCGCTCCTCCGATGATAATGGCCAAATCCATATTGGGGAAGCCAGCATGACAAACTCCTTTAGGAGAACCAAGGGCTCAAAACAGCAACACTCAGGAGAACCCACAATGCCTCGCTCTTCTTCTCCATGTCTCTATTTATGCTGGCAACTTCCCTCAGGTGGGCCATCTATACTCAGCTCCATGCTGATTTAATTCAGCTGGTGTTAATTTGATCACCAGTTTTTAATCCATAACAAGCATCATGACTGAAAATTTTGATAACATCTCTGTTTACACAAGGACAATTGCTTTGCTTTGCAGTTGTGTCATGTTTAGAAACTTTAAAAAGGCTGTAAGTTTTTTAAAACAATGTGCGTGGTTGACTTGGTGGAGGTGGGGGAAAATGTTATCCTTTGCTGCAAATTCTTAAAAAATCTTTGACCTCAGCCTATTCATAAAAAAAGAGGTGGTGGCGCCTAAATATTAAGGCTCTAATCCCAAGATGTGTCATCAGTGTCCCTGAATATTGCCAAGACTAAATGATTTTTAATACAATAATAAATATATTTTTACAAGCCTATTGGTATGAAATGACAAGGAAATAGAAGCATAAGACCTGACACCTGATTTCTGGAAATTCTTTGGAGTGATGAGGTGATGATATATTGAGGCAGTGTACATTAAATGAGTGAATTGGGCAACCTCGAAGGCCATGAATTGTAGTATTGGGACCTGCTCAACATATATTGATGGACTCCTTGGTCAGTCTTAAAAAAGGAGCTTTATCTTGGCACCATTGTTTAAATAGATTTGTGTTTCACAGAGTAACAGATGTGGACCTCTGTAAATACTAAGATGATTTTGGACAGCACATGTATACAGACATTAAGGAACATGAAGCACCTATTTTTCTTTTTCTTTTCTTTTTTTTTTATTTAAGAGAAAATGGACACAGAAAAGAGTAACAAAAAGCAAAAGAGACAAACAGCAACAACAAATCTGATATGATAACATTATAAGTTTACAAAATGAGATGACTAGAATTTGACAGTAGTTGTAATATTGCATATCATTACCTTCAAAGGGGTTGTTCAGATTAGCAGATGTAGACATGTAAAATTGATCTAATCATTTGAGTATTAACTGTTCTTTTTTAATAGCTAGTGCATTTAGTTTTATAGTCATTTTAACTATCCTATGTATACCTATTTATAAATTTACATCTTTTTCTTTTTCCCTTCCTTCCTTCCTCCTTTCCCCTTAGAATACCTCTTGTTTTTAAAATAACTGCCCATATCATCAGGCCTAATATAGTCAAACAAAATAGTTCAGAATAAAATCAATAAAAAATAAAACAATGGTCACAGAAAAGAGAAACAAAATGCTAAAGGGACCAACAAACAACAACAACAAATCCGATACTGTAACATTATAGGTTTACAAAATGTGATGACTAGAATTTGACAGTGGTTGTAACATTCTATATCATTACCTTCAAGGGAGTTGCTCAGATTGACAGATATAGACATGTAAAATTGATCTAATCATATGAGTATCAACTGTTCTCTCTCAATAGTTAATGCATTTAGCAGTATAGTCATTTTAACCATCTCCTGTATACCCTCATATAAATCGATGTCTTTTTCCTTTTCCCTTCCTTCTTTCCTCCTTTCCCCTTGTAATACCTCTTGTTATCTTCAAAATAACTGCCCATACCATTGGGCCTAATATAATTAAACAAAATAGTACAGAATAAAACCAATAACAAATAAAACAATGGAAGCAATATATAGTAATACAATGTTGATTTCTATAATGCCTCATACTATCTTCTAAGCAGTTGCCTATATCATCTGTTATAATACAATCAAACAAACCAAAATAGGTTAAAGTCACTCAATACAGAACAATGAAAGCAATACTGGGTTTCAAAACAAGGTGATCAAATATCAATAAAGGCTACCCTAATATATATTTTTATCTTTGAATTATATATTATCTGTCTATGTCATCATATATAATAAAATTAGGCAGGTTGAGATAGAATAAGATCAAACTAAACAGCTCATTGAAAACTATACTGGGCTCAAATCCTGATGATGGATTATTCGATTGTCTGGCCCACTCGGTGATATCCCTCTGCCACTGTTTCTGGAGCTGTGGACTTTTTTATCTATCTCTAAAATGTCCTTCAGTATTCTTTGTAGGGTTGGCTTTGTTGTCATAAATTCCTTTAGTTGTTCTTTGTCATGGAAGTATCTTGTTTCTCCATTGATTTTGAAAGATAGTTTTGCAGGGTACATCAATCTGGGTTGGAAGTTTTAAATACTTCACTCCAAGCTCTTCTTGACCTGATGGTTTGTGTTGAGAAGTCTGTCATGATTCTGATGGGCTTTCCTTTGTAGGTGATCTTTTTCTCTCTCTCTCTAATAGCTTTTAATATTCTATTTTTGTGTTGAATTTCTGGGATCTTGATTATTATATGTCTGGGTGTAGGTATATTTTGATTATTGTTAGCTGGAGTTCTATATGCTTCACTTATCTGAAAGTCACTTGTTGTTCCCATGCTTGAAAAGTTTTCTAAAATTATTTCTGAAAATAGGCTTTTAATTTGATTTGTACTGACCCCTGCTTTTTCACTCACACCATTTATTCTTAAGTTATGTTTCTTTGGGTTGTCTTGCAGCCATTGTATTGTTACTTCCAGGTTTCTTGTTATTTTTAAGAGATCTTTCCTTTCACAATCACAAGCTGCAAACGTGTCTTCAAAGTTTGAAAGTCTATCTTTAGTTTCCTTCAGGTGGCTTTGCCAACTTTCATTGGAGTTTTTGATTTCCTAGTAATCTCTTTGAATGTTTCATGTATTCTAAACCTTTCTTGTATTGTTCATTCCAGGTTTCCCTCATTTTTCTATGCTCCATTTTTTCATCTATGTCTCCTTTAGAGATGCCTAGCAATTCTTTTATTATATTTTTCATTTCTTCTTTTAGTTCAGTTAGTATTTCTGTTCTAATTTCTTTTATAGCCTCATGAAGTTGTTTCTTTACTTCAGTTGTCATCACCTCAGAGATTTTAGCTGTGGGACTCCCGACCTCTTCTGTGTTTGCTTCTTCTGGATTTGTTCTGCTTGGATTGGAGGCCAGAGACTGCCTTTTGCTTCTTTGTCTTGACATATTCCTGGGTTGTTCTGGACAAATATGTGTGCTGTTACAGCACTGTCTGCTGCCTTTCCCCAGCCCACCTCAGCTCCCCGATGTCTGGCACAGTGCACAGGGGTGGGGTTGCCACCTGGGAACCTGGGCCAGTTATCCATAAATCTTTCACTATCACCCCTAGGGCACATGTGGAGCCGTGGTCTCCAGACCGAGTTGGTCACCCGCCAGGACCCTCCAGGGCTCGGTTGGAACAATTTCCATGGGACTGTGCCCAACTAGGAGTGACTTTGGCCCCAAAATGGCTGCCAGTCCCTTGCTCTCCCTCGCAGGAGATTGGAATTTGCTGTACTCACCATCAGCCAGTTTAGTCCTCCAGGTCTGCTCCCCCATCCACTGCCACTCTCCTCCAATGCAGCCTCTCTGGGCAGAGGCCTCCACCACCACGGCTGCAGTGCTTTGATTGTACCTCCCCAGGTTCCAGCAACTCCTTTCACAGAGTGGGTCTGGCTCCGGGCAGAGGTGCCATCAGCCACCGCCCTCCTTGTTTGAGTGTTTCTTTTTACTCTTTCTGTGGGCTTCAATTCTCACTTTAGATTCTTCCTGGGTCCAGAGGACCCGCCTCACTCCTTCTTGTCTTCCCCATGTTGCTGTATTCCAGCATCTGGACAGTATCTTTCAGGGAGGCCTGCTGTTTACAGTTCCGCCATCTTGTCCGGCCTCCTCACCTATTTTTCTTATACCCCCAAGTATATCAGGGAAATTTAATTTGGTTCTAATATGTATGAGGACTTTTGAAACTCTTAGTAATTCCCCTTTACCAAAATAATAGCAGGCTATAGGTTCAGAATCTTGGCAGACAAGATAAATTATATACCTAACTAAAATATAATACTTTAAGTAAACTTTTTATCACATTTATTTTCATGTTTATCACTGTGATAATTGAATATGAGTGTCCCTCTATCTTGGCAGTATAAAGTTTCTTTTGATCAATTACTTTAATTTTGAACTTTGAGCCATTTAAACGAAATATTAAATGACTATTGATTATAATGGTGCCAAAACTAATAATTACAAAAATGATGCTTTTCAGCTCACAGTTATTAGTTATTTGCCATGCACCATGACAGTTATAAATGTTTCACAAGTATTTTTGCCTCTGGCCTCCTCAAAAGCCTTATGCTTTTGAAGTGATACTATTATGACCCCCAATTTAGAGATGGCAAACTAGATCCCAGGGAGGTTAAGAAACTACTTCCAATGTCTATAAAATATGGAGGAAAAGACTCATTGAATCTTTGGATTAGTGTAGCAAAAATTGTGAGCATGACATAGAGTTTAGGAAAGCCTGGGATATATTACTCTTCAGGTGATCCTGAATTTCCTTCCTTCTGTAGCCAGTATGCAGAGCAGGGAGGACATCAGGGATTGTAAGCAAGTCATGGTGGTGGTGTTCTTTTGTGACATGTGCATGAACTAGGAAATTCAATCTTTGTTTTCTCTTTTAGAAATATTAAGAAGTTCTAGTACAAAGGGTCAAAGCAACCACAGCCTCATCTTGCAGTTACCAAGGGATTAGGTATTGGGTACACAATACAATTAAGGCAGTTTTTTCTTAGCATCCCAATATTGCTGTTTATGTTATAGAAGCCTCCTCTGCTTACTAAATTACATAATCTATATAGTGTGCTTCCCTTTCTAATTAATAATTAATATTGCCCCCTGGCATTTTAGTCACTTAGGGGTAAAGGAATGTTCTGTGAGTCTAACTTCAAATTATTTTATAGGTTCCTTACTTCTGCTTATGCTTTCAGGAATGTTAGTGTGAACATAAATTTCCCAGCAGTAGAAAAAGCTATTTTGACAAATAAAATTAGAAAGTAAAAAGGTATTTAATTATAAACAAATCTGATGGCAAGCTTAAGAGAAATCTCTTAAATGCAGTAATACTTCTGTTTCTTATTTGGTTGCTTTCCTATATCTACTCCAACCCCCTGGATAACATCATAGAAAGAACAGAGATATTGCAGTGAAACTTGAGTAAAACTCTTTTTCATCTTTTATCAACTGCATTGACCATGAACATTTTAATTTCTGTGAGGTTTCTTTAACTGAAGATAAGATAATGTTGTTCCTTAAAATGTGCAGATTAAATAAGGTTAAAAAAATACAAATATTCGCTAGCACTCAAAAGTATGTTGAAGGTGTTTAATACACTTCCTAAAACCCTTCAATGGCCAACACTCAACTTACCACGTTTGCAGTTCTTCCTCTAGGTCAGTGGTGCTGAACCTGTGGCACTTGTGCTGCTGTTTGTATCACTGAAAGCTCTAAAAGATTCACCATCACTGCTCTAAGTTTTCGGCCCATTTTTGACCATGACTTCTTCTTTATTTGAAATTATTTCTAAAGATATTTGAACCTGTTTAATGACCTATTATTTTGTGATCTACTCTAATATATTAAGACGTTGTTATACAAAACTTCCTAAATGCCTTTTATTTTAATAAGGTTTTCTCATCATGAAAGTAACATTCTTTATTATGGTGCTTTGATAAAAATACATAGAGTTCTAAACAATAAAATGTATTACCATTTTCATCGTCCTCCATTCATCTTCACAATGCCTTGCAGATTTTTGTTGAAATTATTACAGGTCATAAGTCCTCAGAAGAAAGGAATTTTAAACCATACAGTAATGGAGACATGGAGAAATTCTGCATAAATTAACAGCAATTTAAGAAGCAAATTTTAGACAAAAATACATCAAAGATGTTCTTTGTTTTATTTTCTTCTTCCCAAAGCATAGCGTTTTCAGCATGACATGCTCACCTTGCGAATAAGCGCAACTACAAATTTTACCAGCCCAAGAAAAATATTCTTCACATCTCTCATGTACCCTCACAAAGAATAACTAAAATTAACTCTGTGGTCCTTAATACTCATCTAGTCCTAGACAGTTTAGTTTTTTTTTTTTCCTGGTCATTTTATGAGGCTTTAAAACTGTTATTCTGAGGAAGTGAGACCTTGCTCAAACCAGGTTAAGCAAGCAGAAGTTTATTTTCTCTTCAGAGCAGAGCTGCAGGCAAGGGCAATGGGGTCTGAACCTCTGGTGGTCCTCAGACAGACTGAAATACACAGGTTGTTCAGGGTTTATTAAACCCAAGTTTTATGACAGAAAACAATTATCTCTAAGGGAACTTTGTCACTAGGGTGCCTGTTCAATAGAGGTGTCTCTTGCTGCCACAGAGACTACATGGAAAGATCAGTGACAGGTTTGCTTGAAATTGTCCTTGGAGTCAGTCTATTCTCATTGACCTCCATTGAGATTTCTAATCCAGAACTTGTTTTTTTGGTTGTTGTTGTTGTTGTTGTTGTTGTTGCTGTTGTTGTTGTTGTTGTTTTTTCTTAAGATGGGGCGCAAAACCATCTTCTAGGGCTCTTGAGTAACTCTTTATAAATTGTACATTTCCACAAAACAATCTTTTTCTCTGTAAATCAGGATAATTCACTCCCTCCTGTCAGGCTTTTGGAATTAAATTTGTAAACTCACATAAATGCCAGGTGTTATTGTTTGTGTCTAGATGTTCCCCCAAAGCCTCATGCAGTCATGGTGGGGGTCAGACTTTTCAGAGGCAGCTGAGTTTAGAGTTTGTGATTGATTCATGGTCCAATACTGGGATTAAGGGTGTGAGTGCTACAACTGCCCTAGGACTGGTCGCCTGCATATATATAAAAGACAGAAAGAGGTTTGCTCTCCCCGCCTCTCTGGTTACCTTTGCTGTCTTCGTACACTATGAACAGGTTACCCCTGTGTGATGCCACCCTGCCTTAGAGCCAGCCAATTATGGACTAAAACCTCTACAAACTGTAAGCTAAATAAACCTTTCCTCCTTTGACTTAGGGTGTTAGATATTTTGTCCCAGCAATTAGAAAACTAACTAAGACACCAGGTGAAAGTTCAAATGTCTTTTGAATTTTGTGGGGATAGGCAGCCAAGATAATTCAAACCAAAACAACTCCTTTTTCCTCTCTTCAAACAAACCTTTTGGTGTTAGAGGCCAAACAGTAGGTCTAGCATATTAGGATCAATTAATTGCTGGTTTTTTCTAATTTCTGAGGCGGCACAAAGCCCAAGACCCCTCTATTCAGTCCATATGATAATTCAATTACAGGTTAGCTCTCCTCTTGAGAGGCTGAAGACGCAGATCCTATCTCAGTCTCTTCCTTGTCACCTTTCCACTCCTGTGAGGTCCTCACAATTCCATGGATATTGGATTCCAAAACCAGGCTGTGTTGCTGATGCCTCAGGGAGACAAGTAAAGCAACTTCCTTTGGCACAAGTAGTTCAACTTCATGCTGCTTAGAAAACCATAGAGTCACAGTTTTGCTCTAGGTAGCCTCTAATTTTAGCTAGAACTTTAATGTCAGAGTAAAGATAAACTATCCAGAGTAGCCAAAAAAAGGATAAATCAGAGACCTAATTTGATGCAACAAACAAATTAGGTTATGTAAAGAAGAAATTGAAATCTCAGACAAGCCTTAATCCTTTGCTCCTGTCAAGACTTTTCACACATTATCTATGCATCACCATGCATGTCCTCCACAAGTGGTTGTTAATGCATCCCGGAGACAGCAGCGGTTTCAAGTCTCTGCTAGGCCCTGGGGAGGTTGGTGGGGGGGGATCGTGCCTTGCAAAAATGGGGAGGGGAATAAGCATGTGGGGTGGTGCCGGGCCCACAGAAGCAAAATCTCCTCTCCAGATTCCTCCTTTTGCTCCTCTTCTGAGGACCACAGAGGAGGGCCTGGGGCTACTGGATCTCCCAGAGCTAACAACTTCGGTGAGTTTTCTCTCATAACACCTGCTGTGGGCTGATTAGTATCCCCCTAAAATTCATATCCACCCAGAACTTGTAAATGTTATCTTATTTGGAAATAGGGTTTTTGAAGATGTAATCAAGTTATGTGAGGTCATACTGGCTTAGTGTGAACCTTAACCCAGGGAATTTGCATATGCACAAGGGTAGATGGTATAAGGGGTAGATGGCATGAAGAATCACACAGGAAGACGACCACATGTTAAAGGATGCCGAGATTCATGAAATGTCTTTACTAGGCAAGGACCACCAAGGATGGCTAACAGCCACTGGGAACTGGGAGAGAGACATGGGGTGCTGGTTTCTCCCTCACCCTCTCCAACAGAAACCTCCCTTCCTCTTCCCTCATTTCTGACTTCCAGCCTCCAAAACGGCACCCTCATAATACATAAATGTGTCTGGTTTAAAGCTACCTAGTTTGTGGTACTTTACTGTGGCAGCCTTAGGAAACAAAACACCCACTTTCTCCTATGCTGGGACGTGTTCTCTTTGCGTGGCATGTCTGGAGCAGGCAGAACCGAAGAGGACAGAAACTGTGACTTTATGCCTAAAGGCTTCCCCAAGACTTTGCTCCAGGCACTCAGCAAATAGAAGTAGTTTAAACTAAGGGATCACAACCTCATAGGCCCACAGGGGCCAGATAGGAACTTTAATGAGAGGTTCATCTGCTCCAAGGAGCCGTTTTTCCTCTCCTCCTGCCTGTCGGTGCCTGGGGGATTTGTTACCGGTATTTGCCCTATTTTTCCATTTGTTATACTTAGCTAGGTAGGGGTATCTACATGACATCTCCTAATTACTTGAATTAAGAGAATATTCAGTGCAGAATGAAGCACGCACGTCTGAGGCAAGGCAGTGCTTGCTCTGGTTTTCCGATGAGGGGCTGATTGGCGTACGGAGATAGCTGATGGATGCCTGCCTTAACTGCTCTCCTCCTAGCACACCACTGAAGGCCGCTGGGACCAGCAGTCTCCTCCTGCCTGGAGTGGAGATGCCTCCGGAAGCGTCCCCATGCTGCTGGTTTGCTGAGCTGAGAAGTAACAATACTTATGTGTTTGGGGTTTTATTGTAATTTTTTTTCACTCTTCAAGAGTGTTAGCCCCCTTTGTAATAGATCAGTATATTGTTTCACTTTCTGTGTTTCAGGTTTCATACATGATTTCTGGAACCTGACATATAAAAAAGGAGAAGCTTACTACAATGTAATTTTTTTTTTACATTGCACAGAGTCATAAGTGAGATATGTTATCTCAGATCTAACAATAATAAAGATAATTTAAAATTAAGCTAAGCAGTTTGAAACTTTTGTGGCTTTTTTTGTTTATTTGCTTGCTGAAAGGATATTATCACTCCATAATTCTCCCCATTGCCGAAAGGGAGAAGTAAGCTTCTAAATTGCAGTCCAAAAGGTCTTTAATTATAGGGAAATATTTTAAAGTAACTAAAAAGAAAGTAAGGATGCACTTTCCCCTTTCCCAGCAGCTGGCCTTCCTTGCAGAACTGCACACAAAAATCAGTGGTTACCATTTTGGGCAAACCCCCATCTTCAGGGTGACAGAATATTGTGGAGTTGGCAGCTTTTGTCATCTGTAACTAAAGCCCCTAAAAAGAAAAGATCAGCATTTTTAAAGGTCCCCTGTTCCCAGACTTGTTTTGATTTATAGGACTGACAAGGTCAGCTCTTCAGTGACCAACCCAGAGCCTCATACTAAGGAAGAGAGATTCAATTTATCTCATAATTTCAGGTATACTCCTATCCTCTACACATCTGAAATCTCCAGTGACGGTGGTGAACAACTGATTCTCTATACTGCTGGTAATTTGCTGTGTCGTGAATTAGCTGACTTCTTTTCATGTAGGGAAAACTAAGTTCTGTGTTACACCTTTTTTTGTATTACTTGCTGCTTTATCGTCTTTGACTCTTCTCTGATATTATCAGTGATTTTTTTTTTCCAAAAAGCCTACAGGTAAGTCAGGGCTAACCTATTCTAAGCCAGGCATGGATTTACATTTTTAATTCTTTTTATCTGCCTCTACCACTATTCATGAGCATTTGGAGGAGCTCAAAGTTCAATACCAAGCTAATAGCTACAGGTCAGTCAATAGACTAACATGAGAGAGTAAGATGAGAGGGCACACAAAGGAAACTTTGAAATCTCATCAAGAATAAATCTCATTAAAATAAATCTGTCCTTGGACTGGATTTAAGCACTATGCTCATCAGAACTATGAGGAAATAATAATTGAAAAAACTTTTTCCTGAAATGATATAGCAGGATATTTAAAGGAAGCAAGTATCTCAATATATTTATTGATTTGTGTTTCAACTGTTCTTTGAGTTATTTCAAATAGTACCCCCCCAAAAAAACCTAGCTCTACAATTCCTGGGTTATAAAAAAATAAAATCCCACAAAATAAATTAAAAGCAGCATGTCAGAGTGTGTGCTTAGCCTTTGTATGTAGATGAAGAGTTACAGTATGATACAGCCCTGTATGAATAAACATCACATCAATTCCTTCACAACCAGAACTCTGTAGTTCTTCCTCCACAGCAGATAGCATTCGTCAGTCTCCTAACAGTAATTCTTTAGATGCAGTCATCACATGGCATGTACGGAATCCATTCCTTCCTCTCTGCTTTCATCACCAATATCACCTGAACAAGTTCAGTCATTTCCTGAAACAAATTGCACTCTTCCAATTGTAAAGGCTAAAAACTCAATTCCCAATATCTGAAATTATTGGCTTGTCCATTATATAAACCAGGGCATCTAAGGAATGCTGTTGGCTTCAGGGTGAATGAAAACAGGAGCTTTAAGATGTCAGAAGCACCACTACCCCCCAGCCAATCTCAGATCAGGTTTTTGCTTGGCTTCTCTAAGGCATTCTTTCTTTCTATGGCAGGCAAGATGACAGCCGGCTGTTCCAGATTCCTGTATTCCAAATATAACAATCTGAGCAGAAAGAGAGAGAGTTTTCACAGAGCTCCTGCTTTTGGTGGCATGCTGATCCCTAAACCAATCAGTGTAGACAAAAGAATAATGTCTCTGTACTGGCCAGAACTAAGAACTTGCTCATCTTCATGGCTAGATAGTGTGTGACAAGGCTTTCTCATTGGATAAAGCAATGCCCATTCCACTATGCACTATAGAAACATGTGCATTGTGGTATATGGCATACTGAAATTACTTCTAGCTATGTAATCATCTAAAATTTTGATTTATTATGAGCTTCTTAAAAACAAAAACCAGGGCCAGGAGTTTGGCTCAGCAGCTTACGTGCCTGCCTGACAGGTATGAGGTTGTGAGTTCGATCCCCAGTGCCACACACACACAAAAAAAAATCCTTAAAAACAAAAACCTTAATTTTCACATTAATATTTGCTGACCAAGGCCTTACTGATAGGGAGCATTTAGTAAATATCCATGAATGATTGAGTCCAATATTCCACTCCTTTCTATGACCGCTCTGGGATCCTTCTCATCCAAGGAGCCTTAGCAGAATTTTTATGGATGCTTGGAACAATGAGTCCAGGAGAGTGCGGAGTTCTACTTCAGCACATTTGGCTGAAGTAAATACACTTAGGTGGTATATGTTATGTTCCAGACATTGTTTTAAGTACTGTACAATTTAAGAGCTCCCTTACCAGATTCAGTTTATCAAAAAAGGAAGAAGGGAAGGGAAGAGAAGGGAAAGGAAAGGAATGTAAGAAGAATTAAGATGTGTTATGTGAAGGGACCAACTTCCCCATGATGAATGCAATCATTCTGTACTACAAGCATGTACTAATAAAAATGAAAGTTATAAAAAGACATATATATGGGGATACAGTTACATATTGAAAATCACACGTCTCATAAATAGCATGATTTGAGATTTAGACATAAAACTAAGCTTTAGATTTAAGTTTAGTTTAGTTCTGGAGTTTATGTTCCTAGCCACTAAACAATATTGCTTAGGTAAGGAAGTAGCTGAGTTTTCACAAAAGAACAGTGTGTGGAATATCACTTTGCCCCTTCATTTGGATTATACCGAGGAATAATCAGCAGGCATAGCAGTATCATGTGATTTAATGAGTTACCCCTTCTACAAATGATCTCCCTCATTGACCTTCTCTTGTCTGCATTCTAGCATTTGAAATCTTACCTCTTTGTGAATAAAGAAGGAAGATTATAGCACAATGTTTGGCATTGAAATTCTAAAAGTGAATAGTACAAATAGTTTGTAAAACTACTTTATCATTTCATAAAGCCCATACAAAATTGGGTATGGAAATTACGAGGCTGAGAGGCAAAGAGTGCCTTGTGCTTGACTGCGAAGAGCTGGTGGCTGACACGGCTGGGTAGCAGCAGTGTGTCGGGCACCCCTAGGACAGCAGAAACATCAAAAGCAGCAATGGAAATGATGGCGGGAAAGGTATTTGTAGAATACTTTTCAGTTAACAGAATTTCACATATCTTACATCAGTGTAGACCATAGTCATCATAATATCCTATGGGATTAAAAATTTAACAACAAAATATAGAGCAGTAGTGTGTCTTGAAGTGATTTTGACCTCTCCCAGGGGATAGTTGACAATGTCTGAAGATACTTTTGACAGTTACAACACAGCAGGGGAAGCTGAACAGCTGTGGTCTAGTGGAGAGAGGACTGGGATACTGCTTAATATCCTCCACAAGACAGAGAATTATCTACTCCAAATGTCAGTACTTCCAAGATTGAGCGACCAGTTCTTAGATGATAAACAATTTGGCCAGGTGATATACTTGACAAGTATCAGAGTTAAGGCTTGCACTAAAATCATCTGATAAAATCTCTTTCTCTTATCTCTTTATTCAGACCTTTTAGCATTTTATAGTTTCATACATGAAATAGATTTAGATGTTTGGAATTGTAGCAGTATCATTTTCACCAAAATACATTTTCAGTTGGTCTTTGTGTTTTGAAAGAGTCAGCTTACCCCTCAGAGCATTTACATGCCCCAGACCCATGTTACATCATGGGAGATGCATGCATATTTAAAACACAAACATCACCTCAGTCCTTGAATTTTCATATGCCAACATTTTGCAATTTACAGAAAATTATTTTATAAATAGGAATATTATTAATTCCTTCAAAGCTATTTATGTTATTATTGAAGCAATTAAGATATGATCACTGCTCTATTTTTGTCAGTACATCTGCTCTTTGGCAAATGAGGTATCAGATGGTCTTTATTGAGCAATTGTTATGTGTATCTGTGGTGTGAATGAACAAAGTCCTCATCTTTTTTTGCAGCCAAAGCTTAGATTTAACTTATGCAAAAGGATTATTTAAAATTATAATTTTGAGATATTTATTGTTAAAAGTCAGTAAAAGGACAAAAAGTAATATGAGCTTAAAATTCATACATTTACTTGAAGTTTTGTGGGGGTTTTCTGCTTTTTTGGTTTTGGGGTTTTTTTAGCCTTAGCATATGTTGACTCTTTAGTTTTGTTGATTTTGGCTCCCATGTGAGAACAGGCTCCTTTTTGCTGGGTGATTTAGGAGCAGAATTTTTCAATGACCATCTCTTTTTATTTTTTTCTTTATTGGCAGTAGAAATTATACCTCGTATTAATGTTGCTTCTTTGTTTGTCATTTTGGATTCAAACCACTCTGTAATAACCATCAATGAAGGCAGATTCCAGTGGATTCTCTAAAAACTTTTTTACTTGAGATTGCACAGCTTTTGTGGCTTGTAAAACAGAAAGGCCCACGACCCCTACAGCAGCAGTGTCAGTCCAGCTGGCAGCACTGTAGAGCCCTGGCCCCAGCTGGACTCCTGTGTCCCCACAGGCTATGCGCTTCATCAGTGGCAACTCAGAGGTCACTGCCTGCAGCCCCAGGCCCCTCCCAGAAAGCAGCATGCCATCACCAGTGGGTGGAGACCACCAGCCACAATCATTCTTGCTCCTTGTGTGCATTTTCTGTATTGATATGGAACATCTGTGTTAATTGGTACACTGATCTCAGATCACCAGACATTAGTCAACATGCAAAATGAAGACTGATTTAATTATGATATTAAAATAAAGTATGTTAAAATGTCTAATTTTCCTAATATACACAAATGACTAAATAAGAGGACACAATTTTAAGAATAAAAGAGAACAGCTACGTAATTAATCCCAGGTAACATGCTAGGCATCTCGCCAACCCTTTTCTTCCTTTCAGCTTGTCACGTTGGAATTGTTAGTCCCATTTCACAGACGAGGAAGCTAAAACTGAGAAACTTAGGTAGAGATGACAGAGCTCAGACAAGGCCATTCATCCTTGTGGTCTCATAATCCATCAGAATTCTTTCACCTTCATGACCTCTGGCCTACTAAATCACAAGAACCTCAGGAAGGCCTTTTCCATTCACAGCAGGCTTCACAGATAAACCCACAGCATGGCACCTGGTGAATCTAAACCTTCACCTGTGCTTTTAAAATGCTTCGTGAAAAGTTCTATTAAGTGAAGCTCTTCTCGTCATACATCCCTTGGCTGAAACATTTGAAAAGGACTGTATTGAGACTAGCACTAGTGTCCTGTGACTCAGCCACTCTGAATTTGCTCAGTACATTGTCGATTTTTCTCTTAGAATATTTATTTCTTTAATCATTCATTCAGCCACATAAATATTTACAGGGTGTCTCCTGCATGCCCCTCTGTGTGTACTAAATCCAGAAAGTTTCAGTCATGAGAAAAACACTGCCCTGCCCCGGACCTCAGAAAAGTTGATATTTCATGTGATAAAACAATTCACAAGTAATTGAAACCAGTTCAAGATTTTGTTTGATGGGAAGAAATAAAGTGGCTACAGGAAAAGAGACTAACATGGAGGTCTACTTTAGAAAGTGAGACAAGAGACGTCTGCAAGTCACGCTACCTCACTGTTGAAGTGTTGGGATGAAGAAGGTGCCAGCTATGACCAGATGAAGGACAGTGGGGTTCAAAGGACAAAGACAGCAAGTGCAAAGGGCCTGATGTAAGAAAGAGTTTCAGATACTCAGGAACTTGTAGAAAAGCAGTGTGACTAGATATCATTTGAGGCAGGAAATAAAGTAGGCAACAGGTAGGTTTATTAGTTGTTTTTGTTTTAAAGCTACATTCATTATGCCTGTAGGCTCTAGTCAGGAATGTATTCAGAGTTCCATGGGGTGCCAACGATGGATCTTTAAGCCCTGACAGTGATGAAATCTAGTTTATGTTTTTAAAAACCATCAGGTCACTGAATCAAGAATGGATCTGAGGGGCACGAGTGGCAGCAGTCATATCAAGTAAAGGGATCTTCTGATAGACTTGGTGAGAGGGGAAATGGAAAGAAGTGGTAGTTTGAAATATAGAGTAAATATTTAACTGAAATTGACTTTGAGTGTGCTGTGTACTTGTTTTTCCATCTAGCCTCTAACCAAGGCTGCTTGTCTTATGCATCTTTTTATTTTATTCTTCTTCATGTAATCATGCTATAAACAGGGTTCTCTAAAATCTTTCCTGTTTCAATTCTTGTATTTATTAGCAAAACTGTTTCCTTCCCAGCAGAAAATAGATGTTTGTCCCTAATTATAGGGCCCGTGATGCACCATCAACATTTCCTACCCTGCCAACATAATATCAGTTGTGGAATATTTTCAATCTTTTAAAGTCAACTAAAATGTATTGGCTGACATATTTCAGAAATAATCATACCTCATTTAACTGAAGCTTCTCATCTAGAAGAAACACTTTCACTGAAAGGGACAAAGGATTTTTTTGATTCTTCATTAGCAGCTTTAGAACTAATAGTAAACTACATTGTGGTTGACATTACCAAAGTGAGGGAAGTAGTTAAGACCTACATAATTTTTATAACAGTTATTCAAACTGAATGTTGAGACCATTTGTAACAAGTTTACAGAAAGTCATGTATTTCAGTAATGTTTAGGCATGTGAACCCAAACATCCCAAAAATGAAGCCATCAAGTGATATAGTCATGATTGATAGTTTGAAAGATGACAGAAAGGCAAATAATTTCTGAAGAATCATTTGTGATAAAATTTACCACTTTTGATTTGTCTACTTTCATTTCAGAATTACCATTTCTGAAGATGGAAACCTCAGAATCATCAATGTGACTAAATCAGATGCTGGAAGCTATACCTGTATAGCCACTAACCATTTTGGAACCGCTAGCAGTACTGGGAACTTAGTAGTGAAAGGTAATGGCTGACCCAAAGAACTCATGGATTGATATATCTGTCCCATCCTCTAATAACATAATCTGTGGACATGGTATTATTCATATTAATGTGTAAAGATATCACTGTGCTGTTAAATTAATTCATCACACCAAACATAATATGATTAATAATCCTCCAAGCACTGTTGGTAATGAATATGATTGAAAGACTATCTTATTTCAGGATCATCCAATACAATTCTGAGAATTACAGCCATTGTATCTATTATAGTATTGTGACTAATGTTATCTTCAGTCCTTTAATTAAATTTCTTTCAACTCTCTATAGATTTGAAACTCATGTCTAGAACACTGTGCTAATAAATTAAAAACCCCTGACTCGAGCACTATTTTTAGAAAACATTGTTTAAACAATGACGTTGGTGACTTTTGAAAGATCTGCCTCCATTATTCAGAGGTAGAGAGAAAGCTTCTTATATTAATAAAGGGTTGGGTCACCTCTATGTTTTGCATAACTTGCCCAGCCAACCCTATCAGTTTTAAGAAAATAAATTTTTCCACATACCTCAGTTTGGGTAGTTTATATTTTGTGACAGAAAGTCCTTTATGCCCTTAGCATAGTTCATGACATGCAACAGTCCCAACACCAGGATGATGGCATAGACTGGGAGTGTTAAGTGAGAAGTGAGAACGATGAGATTTTAATTTACATTTCATTTGCATTTCTATCACTTTATATCTTGCCAAGTCATAGGATTTTTCAGTTGAAGGTGTCTTGGAGCTGCTTTGAAGAAGCAGAAAATGACACTCAGATTGGTGGCTTGCTCAAGGTCACCACCAATGAAGACGGACTTGAACCTAGGAATTCTGATTGACCATTTTCTTTAGTTCTCATACTGTACCTGGAATTTTTTTTTTGCCCTTTTCTCTTATTTTTGTGCAATAGATATAGATAATTAGTATCATATTATTTCTTTCTACCCATTTGTAGCTCCCCTGTGAAGTAAGATAGCCCAAGGCAAATAAAAAATATTCATAAAAGAATGTTTAACTCAATTACTATTCAAGCAAAGAAACTTAAAATCACTTAATTATACATTTCAGGGTCCTTGTAACCTGGATTTTCCCTACCATTTTAAAAGACTTTTTTTTTAACAATGAGCATACTTGTCTGTGCAGATAGAAAATTAGAACTCTAAGAGTTAGAAGTAAATCTATATTTAAACGGACTTCAGCAATTTCAGTTTATTAATTATTTCCTCAGAGCAATAGCGTCAGCATATTACTGTGTATTCATTCCATCTCATAGAGCCAAGGAAAAAGAGGCCAGATAATATGCATAAAACACAATTTCAGCTGGAAATCTTCAGTAATGTATGGTTATCTCAGCTGCCAAAGGAAACTTAGTGATAAACTAGGATGAAGAAAGATTCCAAGGTTTCACAGGGTTAGTGGCAGAGCTTGAACCTTTTATAGATGACTTGCCAATTATGGAGATAGAATACTAGGTGACTATCTTAAACTGTAATGAAGAGTCAGAGATTTGAGTCAGAGAGATCTGATTTGAACCTCATTTTTCCGATTTGCTATCTCTGTGACACTGAATAAGATTTTAGCCTACATGGGGATAATAGTTGCGCTAATCTATAGTGCAGTTTTGATGACTATGGTATTGCATGTTAAATGATAAGCATGTTGCCTTTTATAGCTCATGTTTAGGTGTCCCCCAAAGCCTCACGTAGTCATAGATGGAGCTTTTTCAGAGATGTCTGGATCTAGAGTATGTGACTGATTCACGGCGTAATGCTGGGATCAAGGGCACTAGGATTGAGTGTGAGTGCCACCCACCCTAAGTAACCTTGATAAGATAGAAGAAATAGAAAGAGCTGTGGTCACCCCTTTGCCTGCTTTGCTACTTTCTGCCTGCCATGAATCGTTTCGCCTCTGCAATGCCTGTCTGTCATGCTACCCTGCCTTGGAGTCAGCCAACTATGAACTGAAAACTCTATGAACTGTAAGCTAGGGTATTTATTAGCAGTGGTTGTTATGTATATTATAAATAGCTATGCATACATTCTAAATCATACTGAAGTGAATATTTATGAAGTTTCTACTTCAAAAGAATAACTACCAAAAACAAGTGAGGCTGCTACGCAGTAATGACTAGGAGTGTGAAAACACTTAAGCATAAATTATACATATGGCCTTCTGAATTGTTGAAAACAGAGTATTTTCACACACAGGAATAAGACATAGCAGGTATTTGATTATCATGCTTCTTATATGCATTGGTTTTCTTGCCCTTCAATAGAGTCGGAAAAAATGAAAGACCTTGGTTTCCCTTCAGAATTCATATCCCAGTGATACCACCAACCTCAGGACAAGTCTTTCCCAACAACTGTGCAGTGCCCTACTGCTAATCCTGTACTAAATAACTGAACAGGGCTCAAAAATGTACTAGTTATGAAATATATCATGGTCACCTTATTTTTGTGTGGTTACAAATACAGCTGAGATACTAACTTCTACGTTTTTTTGCAAACTAAATAATTTATTTCTTGTCTTTTAGTAAAATGTGAACAGTAATTTTCCAAGTATAACAGAAGGATAGCTTTAGGTAGTTTGCAATTAAACTTTTTTATTTTAGTAATTATTTGTTTCTTTCAATGTATATTCAGAAAACACTAGTTTTCCATCAATGGCAATAATAAATAATATTTTAAAATATATTTACAGGAAAAAGTAAGTCAGTATACAGAATAAGTAAAGAAGGTAAACATGATTTGCAGGGACACTTGAGTGTACTTATAGAAAGGACCAAATGACAGAATTAGAATATCTTGCCTGTGGTGGACACAAGTTTTGCACACACAACACTTTAGAAACTGAAATTTTCTAGAAGATGTGAAAAAAAGGAGGCTTGGGGCAGACTGAACCTGGTGAGATGGTGGCAGAGGGATGTAGGCGTGGCTGAGATGATTGTACGCTGGGTTGGGGGAGCCCTGTGGCCATGCAGAAGTCATCAGCCTCAAAACAGAGATCTTTCTAGGCTTAGTTGCTGATATTCAGCTGTGGTCAGTTTTTCCACAGAGTTCTTTTCTAGGTGAGATGGAGGGGAGAGGAGAGGGAGAGACATGAGCTTGCTTTGGTCAGCATGTTCACAGAAGTTAACAATCCTCTAACTTTGAGTAAGGTTAGAAGGGATTCAGGAGACCATTTTTCTCCCAGTGGTTGGTTTTGACTCCCATTAGCATTAATGAGAAGCACGGGTGTGTGCAGAGGGGTCGCCCATACCACTGGGTCTCTGAGAAGGATATTAACATAAACTGCGAAATGCAATTGAGAAATCTGCTCCATAAAGCATGATAAAGGCAGAGAAAACCATTCCGACTCTGCATGAACTGTGCCACGTACTGGATTGCACATCACAATGCTTGAGCCCTGTACTTCATGCAAATGTAACAGTTTAGCCCAAAATATGGCTGAGTGCTATATTTTAATTCAATTTTGAGATCTACAAAGGGACTAATTTATTATAGAAGTTATTCTCTAACCTTAAAATGTGCTGTTTCTTGTTTTGATCCTCATCTATCTGAGTTTAGCACACCAGGAAGGTCAGACATCAGAACACATCTTTCTAACCTTTTGAAAATAATTCTATCATTAACCACACTTTTAAAATCCAGTTCTCTTCCTTACCACCCCAGCTGTCATGTTTTGGAGAGAAGTTGAAGATAGTGTCAAACAAGAAGTCAGCAAATAGAGGAGAAAGAGGAAGGGACAAATTCACTACTCCAGAAACAGGAGGATTAAAATGAATCTGTATTGACCACGGAGCAGACAAATATTCCGAAGATGAGCAGAGTTCCAAACTATAGAATTCTGACAGTTGCTCAGAAAGTACTTGTTTGATCTCCCATCATCTAAATTTCTAAATTTTAGTGATTTTATTATTCAGTATATTCAGAATTTGATTTGCTGTTTAATTAAGACCCCTGAGTTCTAACAGAAAGTTAATATTTCACCATTAAATAAAAAATGTGCTCTAGCACATCGTTAAACATCATTAAAAACTATAAAGAGGGCTGGGTGTGGTGGTACAAGCCTGTAATCCCAGCACTCTAAGAAACTAAGGCAGCAAGATCACAAGTTCAAACCCAGCCCAGGCAACCTATTGAATTAGCAAAATCCTGTCTCAAAATAAAAAATAAGAAGGGGCTGGGGATGTAGCTCCATGCAAAGATCCTGAGTTCATTCCCCAGTCCCCCCACAGAAAAAAAAATCATAAGAAGGATAGTCTACTTTTATGTGAAATGTTACCTTTACTAGCTTATTTTTATCTCTGTAGCAGAGCTAAAGTATGCTGTGCCACCCGTCACAATGTCTTGGCTGTGTAGGTTTAATATGACAGAAACTTTCAAATAGCAGGCCAAGAGAAGAGCAATTTAAGAGTGTTTGTCTTGGCTGTAGATCCTCAAGATAATCATGATAATGACACCCCTGGCTTCTATTGATCACCTTCAGGACTCTAAATGAAATCCAGGCCTTTAAACTGTGAATAAGATTATCACGACTATCTTGCTGAACTACCTCCAAAGTGACCTTGTAAAACTCTGTGACTGGAGGTTTCCTATTACACATTAACATTGTTTGACACCTAAGAATTTTGTACTTGTTGCCTGGCAAGTAAAAATTCAGTAGTACTGTACTTAGTCAGAATGTAGATCTCTTGGGCTTTGAGCCTATCCAATATCTATATATCTAAAAATAAATTCTTTTTAGGGCCAGGAGTTTGACTCAGTGGCTTAAGCGCCTCCTTGGTAGGTGCGAGGTTGTGAGTTTAATCCCCAGTGCCACAAAAAATAAATAAACTCGTTTTTAAAAAATGCAAAAAACTACATTTTAAGTAAATATCCTAGTTAATCCTTATGCAGACCAGAGTTTAAGAACATTACATTTTCAAAAATTTGTGAACTATGGTCTCTGGGCTTAACTATCCAGTTGCTTGTTTTTGTGTACCCCAAGAGCTGAGAGTGGTTTCCTCATGCTTAATTTTTTGTGAAAAAAATCAAAAGAACAAAAATATTTTTGAATGCATGAAAAGTTTATGAAATTCATGTTTCATGATCCATAAGATAAAGTTTTGTTGGAACCCACCCATGTTGTGTGTTTGCATACAGAGTCCGCAAAGAAAAAAAAATGTATACACACTTCAGCAGTTCGCTATAATAATAAATGTCTAGAAGGTAATGGCCACTGCTTGAAGCACCTCTTGTAATTGTAGTGGCCAAAGGTAACTCACCTTGATCTCATAATGTCTCAATAAATTTAGTATTAAGATATTTGTACAAGTTTTTCTATTCCTGTTGTATACATTATTTTGGCAGGCTCTGTATTGACTATGATTGCTTTTGTACTCTAATAGCAGAGTACTTAAAACAGAGACTGTATCATAAACAATACACGCATAGTATCCTCATCATTGCCTCAACCTGAAAAGACTCAATATTTACTATTCAGTTCTTTAAAGCAAAAAAAGTACTGATCCTTTCTTTTGAAACCTCAGATATTCAAAGTTTGGTCCAAGGTACACTTCTAGCTAGGCTACACATAACTTATTGCACCTCCTGCTGATCTTGCATACTGGAAATTTTCACATCTCCTTGAGTCTGATGACTAAGGTGGAACTGGTAGGGAAATTTCTTTCCTAGGACCTTACCCACACCTCAAAATCAAAAGAGTTGATCTCAAAATTAGATACATTGAAAAATGCAGAGATAATAAATCATTGACAGAGAACAGGAAAATAATGAGGCAGACACTGAAACAATATATTCAGTTTAATTCCCTAAGATTTGAAGAGGCTTCACACTGTTGGGACCAAAATATACACAGTATGCAGGATAGAGCCCTGAAACACCCACTGCTCCCTTCCTGAGCTTCCCGCTGCCAGCAGCCTAATTCAGCTGAACCGTTTCACCTGTACCTTGCCCTTCCCCGGCTGCATGCTGCTCTTTTACTAAATCAGAGTTTTGTCTTTTGAAGTTGGCCTATGTAAAAAATTTCTCTAATTTCAACTAGATGTTAAGAGTTCTTTTCGCTCATCCCTTTATTTAATTTTGTATGTGGCACGCAGAATAACTTTTTCAACAGGAAAAAATTAATTGTACTTTAAACTTACTTTGCAATTTTATTCTCCAACCCAGCAAACTAAAGATGTTTCTGTGGTTTACTTAACATTACATTGACTTCTTAATTGCCCATGCCATAGAAAATGAATTAATGTTTAGAAGAAAGGATTCTCTCAAATACATATGTAGTAGACATAAAGTAAATTTTGATAATGGCACCAAAGAGCATCTATAACATTATTATTGTGCACTGTAGAAAATTATGTTTTAGTGTTAACTAAACATGACATTGAATAATATCAACCTTTCCATGCATGGCATGATGGACACGGTAATGTAGACTATTTTGAAGTGGAACTTTCTATGGAAAATGAATTTAAGACAATATACATCTTTCATATACAATTATTCAAGGCTTTATCTAGATTTGACTGGGGATCAATCAGAAATCAGTGACCAGCAATGATGTTCGGCTGCTAATACATGGCAAAGTCATCCTTATAACAGAGTACATTTTGACCCAATTAGATTTCTAATTGGGTTCTATTGGAACCAAATATTTCTAGGCAATAATCAAGGGTTTTTCTAATAGCATTAACACAAATTCTGACCCAAGTCATGTTTAACAGGAAGGAAAAGTTTGTTGTTTGAAGCGTGAAATACTAATTTGATAGGTCCTTCTATGGACGGACAATAGCCCAAACACATCAGTACTAGATCCTCCTTGATGTGAGAAGATCTGCCACACTGGAGTCATCGACAGTACAGAGGACAATCCTCAACAGATGGAGGGTAATGGTGCCTCGTGTTCTTACTGTGTTCACAGAGCTTGCCATACCTAGAAACCTGATGAAACTGAATGCAGTGGCTTCTCCTGACAGTCTTGTGGACACTGATAAGGGCCATATGCACTTGCACTATCAATAAAGTATAGAATGATTCCCTTTATTCCAAGTCTTTTACAGATGAACTTCTCTACATAAAAAATTCACCTTTGTAATGCTGAGATTTAAATTTATGAAGATTGCATAACCAGGCTCCATTCCACACATTACTCTCCCATTATTGGTAAGCAAGAAGACAATTCTTTAACATGTATTTCTCCACATCAACTCTGTCCTTTCTTAGGAAAGAATCTGTGATGAAGGGGGTTTCATATTATTGCTTTTGGTGTAAAAGATAAACTGAACCAACAAGCTTGCAAAGAAACATCAACCTTGCCACTTGTACATACAATTTAAGCACCAGGGTGATACAATTGATTTACAAATAAAATTGACAAAAGGAATATCTATCAGTGGGTTTTTTTTTTGATGGGGTAAGCATATTAGAAAAATGGTACTTACATACTATGAGTAGAAATGCAGATTGGAATTGCAAATTATGGAGAGCAAGTAAAATTGAAAATGTGCAGTCTCCATGGGCCAGCAATTCCACTTCTGGGCATTTGCCCTAGGAAGTCACACATGCTCCGAGATAGACTTGCTAGACTTGCAAAGACATTCATTATGTTGTTTTTGTCATGTAACACATAAACACACACACATACAAATTAAAGAACAATACATATGGTATTACTTAATATATGTAATATGGACAAATATAAAATTCATAATATAAAATAATGTTGTGTAACTTCTAAACACAAAAAATACATATGCAACATACAAACAAATTCATAGGTAAAGGGTCCTGGAATGAGATTTTGTGTAAAACTTTAGCTCCATAAGTAATAATCTATTTGCATAAATTTTTAAACATATGCCCATAGGACAAAAAGTTGAAGGTATGTGAAAGTATATTTAAAACTGCTAATTCCAGAAATGAAAATGTGAGTATTAATAAATTTTTACTGTAGTTTTATATAAAAATCCCAGGCATGGTGGTGCATGCCTGTCACCCCAGCACTCTGAGAGGCTGCAGGATAGCAAGTTCCAGTCCAGCCTGGACAATTTAGCAAGTTAGTGAAAACATATCTCAGGATTTAAAAAGAAGAGCTGAGGATGTAGCTCAGTGTGAAGGACCTGGGTTCAAACCCCAGTACTGGAAGAAAGAAAAAAAAAAACTTCAGATAAGAATTCCAAGAGCTGTGGTCAGATAAATACTGCAGAATAGATAAATAGACACAACTTTGCACTAATGATTTTTAACTTGTTCAATCCAAATACTTACTTTTACAGTAAAAACTCTATTGTAGGACAATATAATGGTTTTCCCCAAATGAATACTTACCAGTTACAATAAACAAAATAAACCAAAAAAGACAGGCAGTAGATGACTTTAGCTTCACTAAATGTGAAGCATGTAATTAATTTCTTTTCTGGCCATTGAAAGACACTTGTGTTGTACTGATTCAGTTTAATTGAACTTATTACCACAAACAGATAATAAGAAGTATATTGAAGATATCCATCTGGCTTGTACTGAAAACCTCACATGTTTCATTCTTCATGGCTGTCACAGGCCATACTAATTGCCTCATTTCAGCTGTTTTACAATCAGTATGATTTAGCTATTAATGTGATAAAGTCCTTACTCTAGAGGAAGTTGATATTAAAAAGCATAGATCTCTGACCTACCTCTGCTAGCACTTCTGCACACATCCTCAGCATTATTAAAGTTATATATTTTTAAACACATAAATAAAAATTCATCTCTCTCACATGCACATCTTTTTAGGTTACATCTGTCATCTTACATCTGTCATCTTGTCACTGAACTATTCCCCTACCAAAGGAAAGAAATAGTTTATGGTGAGCTTTTCAGTTCATTAAATGTTTAAAGCTCAATATAGTTTGTTTTCAAACTACAGCTTACTTTCTTTGCCATGATTTCCTAAGCTGAAAATGGATTTTAAATGACTAATCATATAATAAATAAAAAGGAAAGCAAAATTAGGCATTTTATCCTCTTAATATTTAACTTCCTGTAGTTTGAGAGTGATGCTTTATCATATAGACTGGTTTTATGCATACATGATCTGTCAGAAGCAGTGGAGTATATGGTATAGGTATGTGTATGTGTTAGATTATTTGCCTCCTTTTGGCTGAGAGGGAGTTCGTGGTGAGGGGAGAGGATCCAACACTTGGTCCCAATTCTGAAAAGAAAAATTCAGTCTCTTAGAAACCCTGAACTAGTAATGGGATGTATCAGAGTAATTCATAGTGACTCTTACCTTCACTTCTTGGCGTTTGCTTTCTGTGCCAGAGGCAAGAGGAGTATTACTCTCCCAAAGGAGCTGCCTCACCAAACCATGATTGAATTTCTCTGACTGTCATTGGCAATCAGATCTCAGAAAACCACCAAAAAGACTATAGGCCTTTGGGTTAAATACAATATTTGAGCAAGATGAAAGCAAGTTAATTAACATTTCCATCATCCCTTTTTTATTTACTTTACCAAGATCCATTTCTAAAAGGTTAAAATGTTTGTCTCTCTTATGCAACCATTTGAGAAGCTGAAAGTAGGTTTCTAGTTATGGAGAGGAAATGTAAGCAGAACATTTAGAGTAACGGTGACGTTTTACATGGCCTTCCAGCAGGTGCAAAAGTGCAGGACATGTTATTAAGTGAAGATTAGCAACATCTGCTTTGAAGATTGTTCTAAATTGGAAAACATGTCACCTGTCATCTTATTAACTCTC
>RJWM01021394.1:0-35433 GCA_004363535.1 Dasyprocta punctata
TTGTGGCTATCTTTGTCTCTTTCTAGAGTGTCTTTCAGTACTCTTTGTAGTGTTGGTTTGGTGGCCATAAATTTCTTCAGTTCTTCTTTGTCATGAAAGTATCTTATTTCTCCATCAATTTTTAAGGATAGTTTTGCAGGGTACATCAATCTGGGTTGAAAGTTGTTTTCTTTCAGGATTTGAAATACTTCACTCCAAGTTCTTCTTGACTTTAAGGTTTGTGTTGAGAAGTCTGCCGTGATTCTGATAGGTTTTCCTTCATAGGTGATCTGTTTCTTTTCTCTGACAGCTTTTACTATTTTGTTCTTGTGCTGTATTTCTGATACCCTTATTATTATATGTCTGGGTGAGGATTTATTTTGGTTGTGGTTAATTGGGGTTCTGTATTCCTCTGTTACCTGTATTTCAGATTCTCTTCCCATGTTTGGAAAGTTTTCTGCTATTATTTCTGTGAATAGTCTTTGCAGGTCATTGGTATTGACTCCTGCTTTTTCATTAATGCCTATTAATCTTATGTTATTTCTCTTGGCATCGTCTCACAGCTGTTGAATTGTTGTTTCTTGGTTCCTTACTATTTTTAAGAGATCTTTTCTTTCCTGGCCATGATCTCGCATGCTTTCTTCAAGATCTGAGATTCTCTCTTCAGCTTCATTTAAGCGGTTTTTCAAACTTTCCATGGAGTTTTTCATTTTCTGCATTTCCCTTTGCATTTGTTTCATGCATTCTGTTTGTGTCTTATATTGTTCATTCAAAGTTTCGATCATTTTCTTAAGTTCTTCTATTTTTTTATCTTGCTCTTCTTTAGATACACACAACATTTCTTTAATAATGATTCTCATTTCATTTTTTAGCTGAGAGAATATTTCTGATTTGAGTTTCTCTAAAGCTTCATCAAGCTGTTTCTTACTGCATTTTCTATCATTTCAGAAAGTCCAGTTGTGTGACTCCCACTGTCTTCCATTTCAGTGTCTCTTGGGTTTGTTCTTTGTGGACTGGGGGACTGAGACTGCCTCTTGGTCTTTTGTTGTGTCATTTTCTTCTAGAACCTATGTGGCTCTGTGTCCTGCGATGTTGGCCGTGTGTTCCCCTGAGGGTCGCGCTGATTCGTGGGTCGCGCTCAATTGTGGGACCCAGTGGAGCTGGATCCTGTGTGCGGCAAGGGAGGGCAGCCTCCCGGGGCATGCAAGTGGAGCCTCCGCCTTAACTGGGTGGGGGCCAAGGCCTCCCGGTCCCAGGGAGCTAGGCAGAGTGTACCCCGGAGTGACGCTGCCCGGACCCTGGGTCTGTCTGCAAGTTCAGAGCAACAACTGCGCCAGGGCAAGCCTGGGTGAGTCCCAGGCCTACAGTGCCAGGAGCAACCTGGCTGGGTGGGGGTCTGCGATCTCTGGGATGGCGCACGCACAAGTCGCTCCACTGAAGTATGGAGCTCGCGTGCGCTCTGCACTCTGGTGGGGGGAGCCCAAGCTCTCCAAGTCCCTGCAGCTATGTTGGTCAGTACCTGGTGAGCAGCTCTGGGGTCCTGGGCTGGTCTGGGCTGGGCTGCATACCTCTGTGTCCTGTGAGGCTGGCCAGGCATTCCCCTGAGGGTTGAGCTGATTCTTGAGTCACGCTGAATCGCCGGACCCAGTAGAGCTGGGTCCTGCACACAGCAAGGGAGGGCAGCCTCCTGGGGTGTGCGGGTGGAGCCTCCGCCTTAACTGGGTGGGGGCCAAGGCCTCCCGGTCCCAGGGAGTTAGGCAGAGTGTACCCTGGAGTGACGCCACCCAGACCCTGGGTCTGTCTGCAAGTGAATTAACTGTTCTTAAGAGTATTGTATTTTTTCAACTAAAAACTTGTACACTATGATAATTAATGCTACATTGTTAAAAATCATTACTAAAACAAATGCATCTGTGAAAAGAGAAAATTTGAAACAGTTTAAATGTTTTTGTGGGCCAGTAAGATCTCTCTGACTTGTTTCACACTGTTCTTATTCTATTAGGCTTTCTTCTGGGGATTTATTTTTACATTATTTAAAACTCTTCTCAACACAGGTGCCCTGATCTAAAACTTTTAGGGGAAGAAGTCAGCCTGCCCTTCCCATGAGCCAGCAGCAGCTGTGGGCCTGATAGAGAACTAAGAAGTCAGCCTGCCCTTCCCATGAGCCACCCAGTGTGCAGGCTGAGAGACAAGAAAAGCCTCACCCCCAGACAACTGGCTGATTGGGAGGAATGCAGACTGGAATGATAGCAACTGAAGTGCAAAAACAACTTAATGCTTGTACTGACTGATTGACTTTGCAGGCTTGGGGCCGGTAGTCTGAGCATATGTTTAGAGCAACTATGAAGGACTTCCTTCTGTCTTGTTTTTGAAATCCAATATTGTTCTCCGTGTTCTGTTTTGCTCCATTTTATTGTTTTGTTTTAGTCCCTTCAAAATAAATAAATAAATAAATAAATCTTTCAGGAATTCTCCATGGCAATGAGATAATGTCCAAACATCTTCAAGTGTCCCTCAGGCCATTCACAATGCAGCTCCAACCTGTCATTCGATTTGATTCTTCACCTCTATAGGCACAAGACTATGCCTGATGTTTTTCTTTCTGAGAGACATCTTTCTTGTATACTTCTGAATTTAGAACAATAAAAAGATCAAGAGAATTTTAGAAGAATCATTTAGCCAAACTTGGACACTTTTTGTTTTTTTTTCCGGCACTGGGGATTGAACTCACAACCTCACACCTGCCAGACAGGCGCTTAAGTTACTGAGCCAAACTCCCAGTCCTAGTTTTTTGAGGCAGGGTCACACTATGTAGCTCAGGCTGGCCTTGCTCACGTTGTAGCCCAAGCTGGCCTCGAACTCACAACGCCCCTCCTACCTCAGCCTCCCGAGTGCTGGGATTAAAGGTGTGCGCCGCCACACCCAGCTAAACCTGGACATTTTAAAGATAAAGTGGTGCCAGATGGTACAACTTGCTGAGACCATATGGCAAAATAGAGATGATACTGAAGGCAGAACTTTAGTTTTTCCACTCCTGGAGTAGCTGCATGTACAGATCGTGTAATCTGTGCTTGGTAACTATTTGTTGAATGTGATGCATAATTTACAGGATTAAACTGCATTCTGTTGACAAGAGCTGCCATCTTTGTTGTGAATGAGTTAAATGAACCACACGTACATCACTTGAACAATTCCCAGGCAGGAAAACATGACAGATTTCTTGGAAAGGACTATGCATAATGGGGTCAGTTGTTCAGTGACCCTTACAAGTGGCAGGGAAAGGAGGATCCAGCAGGAGAGGTGGCACATTTCAGCTCCATAGATAATGTCTCCTCAAACCTCTCTAAAAAGAGGTTGAAGCCTGCTACAAGAAAGTCTTTCAGCAAAGATTTCTCACCCTCACTGCTCAGGTCCGGACACAAGAGGATACTAGAATCCCAAATCATTAGAATTTGAGATCATTGAGATTCATCATATTTAGGTAAGTAAACCAAAATCCAGAGTGTAGAAACTGGGGACCATTCATGAAAAACCGTCACTAAGAAATTCCATGAACTATCTTGGTATGATTTTTAAATCGTGTACTACAAGAACATCTGCGTCCCCTTCATGTTTTCCTGTGTGTTGTCCACAGCTAGAGAGATTGTATGTGAGTAGAGTTCTACTTCTACTACTCCCATTTCCACTGCTACCAGAGCAGCATCTTGGGCTTCTAAATTAGATTTCATAAGGTGAAAAAGTAAGACTCTGCAGTTCAAAACCATTGGTCCAGATTTAAGGTAAGAAACTTAAATAAGTAGATATCAGGAAAATTTCACATCTCTGTCCCAGACGCCTATAGTAATTTGTCATGTTAGAGGATCCAACTCTCTCCCCCAACACACCAATTTACAGCTTATTCATTTTACAGGTATGTAATACCTTGTTTAAAGTGGGAGATGACAAGGAATTACAACTTGTTTTTAGTTATCATGTCAATACTTCAGCTTCCAACTGAGTGTGGTGGCATACCCCTGTAATCCCAGCACTTGAGGGGCTGAGGCAGGAGGATTGCCAGGAGTTCAAGGCCAGTTTGGGCTACACAGTGAGTTCAAAGCCAGCCTGAGCCACAGCGCAAAACACTGTCTCAAAGAAAAAAAAAAACTTTCAGCTTTCAGATGGATTTGTTTACTAATAAAACAGTCAGCTGGGTATGGTAGCACACTCCTGTAATCCCAGGGCTCTGCAAGGCTGAAGCAGAAGGATTGCATGTTCAAGTCCCATCTAGACAATTTAGCAAGACCCTGTCAAAAAACAAAAACAAAAACAAAAACAAAACCCTAAAACAGTCATCTTAGGTTCTCAATGGTGTTGCCAGTATTAAAACTATTTCTGAAACATCTTCTTTTGAAACTGCTTTCAAAATTCCAAATCATAATTATCCAAATATTTACAGTTGTGTCAAAGGTGTGCTTTTTGAGTGTGGATTTTCATTTAAGGAACAATTTTTAGAGTCACATCTAGTGAGTAACACAGAGAATCCAAAGTATAATACCACATGGGCCCTAAGCAGGATGCAACTGGAAGGAAGCAGGGCCACTTTTTCATATGTTTCTGAAAAACACCTCTAAAAAATGAACACCAGGAAGGGTTTAGGATGTGGCTACAGCTTTTGAAAATAAGTGTAGAGTCTTAACTAGGTCAATTTGAAATGCCAGCACTTACTCAATGAAGATGATAAACATCTTGGCATAGAGGAAAGAGCAAGGCCTTTAAAGTCCAAGGAACTTGTTATGGTTAGGATCTTAAATGCTCCCCAAAGCCCATATGCTAAACAGTTGCTTGGTCACCAACCCATTGTGCTATAGGGAAGTGGTGGAAACTTTAGAAGGTGGAAGTAAGTCACTGGAGATATGCCCTTGAGGGAATATTGGAACAATAACCCTTTCCTGTCTGTCTCTTGGCTTTTTGGCTGCCATGGGATGAACAGTCTCCTCTCCCACACACTCTGAGCATGATATACTGTCTCACCGCAGGCCCAGAGCAACAGTGCTAAGCAATCATGGGCTGAAAACATGAATCAAATGAATCTTCCTCCCTTATAAATTGATTTTCTCAGGTATTTTGACAAAGTGACGGAAATCTTACAAACACAGAACCTGAACTGAAATCACATCTCCACTATTTCCTCCTTACAGGACCTGGAATATTAACTTAATATGTCTGTAACTTGGTTTCCTCATCTGTATCTGTGTCCAGTAATTCTTACCTTGCAGAATTGTTAGGGAAAACAGACACTCTGTGTCAAGTATCCAGTTAGGTTCTTGATCACAGCATATGCTCAATAAATGGTCAATATTATTGTTACTATTATGGTTAAGTTTCTCTAAAACTACCTTTGGCTTATGGTTTTATTGGGTTTGTCTTCTTCATGAAAACAAGGGGTTCTTGGCAGATATTTGAGATGCAAAAAAAGTAAAGTGAATTTCTGGACAATTCCCTTTTGACCTCCCTTTTTCACCTGCTTCTCTTTCCTCACAGCTTTGCATGTCCTCTACCTTCGTAATAATTACTATGTGCTCCATTTGGAATGAATTCTTTTGTTTTTCAGACAAAACTACAGCCAGAGTCTTTAAACAAGGCTGCACCCACGTTCAATCCTGAATATATATCATCAGTGTTGTCTAACTCCATATAGAGTGAACTTGCCACTATTCCACCTGCTGCTTATCGTATCAAGGTATTTCAGGGAGCTAACACTCCCTATGTGCCTATTTTGTACACTTAAGCTATTTCATTCTCATCCCCACAACTCTAAAAGGGCAAATGTGATGGCCCGTCTCACTTTCCAAATAAAAATGCAGACATTCAGACACTGGGTAATTTTCCCAGGGACACACAGTGCCCATATTATTAGAGAGCCTTGTCCAAATAGAAAAGTCTTCAGAGTCATGGGACTCAAAATACAAAGGTGAAATAACATCTATTCCCACCATCGCCACCACTGGCTGCCCAGCTCCACATATATGGAGTACACAGTCCTGGGCTCCCTTTTGGCCCCTTGCAGAACCAGATCTCTAGCCACAGCCAGAAGAGGAGGAGTCATTGAATTGTGTGGGGACTCCAATTTTAACCAAAAAGGTCTGAAGCCTTAACTCTTTTAGAAAGAATATGTTACTACAAGTTTCTCTGTGACATCAGGACAAAACACTTTATTCCCAGCACCTGGACACCTAGTATTAGAGCCACCAACATTTTGAAAACCAAAATGATCAGGGATTAGCTGCCCACTCTGTCTATTTGAGCTTTGGCCTGCTCTTTATTAAAATAAGAGTTTGATATAATACTCACCTAGCTTGGACTAGAATTCACTAGGTCCTCCAGCTTTAAATAGCAGAGATAATGCAGCCATGTGTAGGATGCCAGGACATAAGGACCGCAAAATTTGATATGTCCGGGAAATTCACTTTGCTACTTGTTGGCCTTGTGATTACCTGTGTTGGGAGTTACTTATATTCCAAGCCTGCTTCCTCTATAAAGAAAAACTACACAAACTATTGAACATAAACTAATGGCTAGCAGATAATAAGCACTTTTAAAATGTTGGCCAGCGTGCTTTTTCAATTAAAATTTAAGAAACGGCCATGTATATACTTACTCCAAATTTTCTCCTACTGGTTCTATAAAGCAGAGTTTCTTTTTCCTACATGTTTTGTAATCTTGTTAATGGACCACAGTGATTTGCTGCTGCTTCTGGGATGTCAAACTTGCCTGGAATGCAACAATCAGTCCCATTTCACATCTAAGCCAGATTAAACGTCTGTAAATACTGCCTCCCTCATGTTGTTCATGTTGCCCAAATCTTTCAACCTTTTCTGCTTGGTTTCTGGGGCCTTCCACAGTGTGGCTTTTTATGTCTCTAAGTACTATAAATTATTAAAATCCAACTCCAGTCCTACCTTCTCTTTAATTCCTTACTTATCGATTGAACTTACCAATGAATTTTATTAATACATGTTTGCAGTACATAATGATTACAATTATCATGGGGAGTTGGTATGTGTACACATACATCTTAATTCTTTTCCCATTTTTAAATCCCCTACCCTTTCCCTCCCTCTTTGATCCCTCCAACTCTTGGTCCCCTTCCCATTGAAAGAGTTCCATTTTCATCCTTTTTCTCCTCAATTCATTTTTTCACTCTTATTCCCACCCCCTATCTCCCTCCATTACTTGTTCTCCCATCTATTTGAAAAAGATCCTCCTACTTCCTGTTTATCTACTTTCTTATGTAAGAGAAACCACCATCAATACCATAGCACACTAACCTGCTTTGTTTTTTGTCATCTTAAGTGGAATATTAAACATTCCCATGCTAGATCTTGAAGTTTCTTGAGGACATGATTCATGTCATCTTTAATTATTTCTTATAGCTTGACTGTCTGGTGTCTGCTTTCCTCTCCATAGGTAAAGCTTGGGTCTGCTTTGGGAGAATTGAGTCTTGGTGAGCATTTTATTGCATTGTTTATTCATGTCCCTTTTTTCATGCTGAGCATTCAGGTCAAATATAGTGAAAAGAGTTTGTTGTTGATATGGGGACTCTTTAGTTAGATTGTTTTCCAGTGATGTGTTCTTGGCTTTATTTTTCCAGAGGTATAGTTTACCACTTCAGCTTATTCAATTTAATTAGGTTGAACCCTGTCACTTCACACAGGTGTTACAGCATTCACCCAGATCTTCCGCATAGCTCCCTCCGTGTTGGTGCCACAGTCTGATTTTAAACAGCTAAGTAGTTTCCCACTGTGGGTCAGACGATTGCTTTCCCAAAGCTTGAGGGCTCTTGCTTCCTCCAAACACATGTCCTGGTTGCAAACTGTGCTTTGGACATGTCCCCCTGCAGGTCTCCATGTATACAATTGCCTTAATTGATTTAGGTGGTAAATATTGAAGTCATCTCTGTGTCTTTCCTCCACAGGCTTTCCTTGCCTAATATATGGCCAAAAAGCCATCACTTAGGTACTGTTCATCATCTCTCTGCCTGCAGATATCTGTCTCAGCTGCACCTGCAGAACTTAGTGCCATTCCAAGGCTAACCTGAGAGTCCCTCTTTGCCAGTGTGGGGCAGTGATTGATACCTCACACCATCTCAGGCCTATCAAGTTTTCAGAGAAACAATAGAACACCCACTCTGTTCTGGCTCTGCTGAGTCACCCTCTGACTTGGGCAACAGTGACTCTCCTCTCATAGATCTCCCCTAGTGGACTCCGCTCTGAGTATATGTCACAGAACTGGTTTCCCTGCCCTCAGCAGTCTCCAGCTAGGAGGTTCTGAGAGCCCCGGTGGGAACGTACCAGCAGTCATGGGAAGGACACTGAATGTTCAACATACAGCATTCCTGTTGTATATGGGGACAATCAGTGATATTTTTTTCTGTGTCAGGCAAGCCTTCTCTCTCTCCACAGTCCCGCAGCCCACTGGCCCCGGCACACTAATTTTTTATAAGATGTAGATGCACCCCACTGGTCACTGGCATTGCAGCACTGTTCCTACTTAGGTGGACACGTGGGCGCATGGCAATTTGTTCTGCCCCTTTCTACTTTCAGCTTCTCTGAACCCCTGGGGTGGCTGTTTCCCACTTCACTGTGCCTAGTGGGGATGATAAAGAGATTATGGGTATATTCAATCAGCCAGGCCATCACTGAAGGGCTGGCTTCCTCCCTCAATCTGATTTGCTTCCAACAAGTCACGTACACTGGGCCTGGAGTGGGGGAGTGAGGTACTGTGATCAAGGAGCGAGTTTCCAGTCACGTACCCATTAAACACTGGATTTTAGTTCAGATGAATTTTCTTTTCATTTATATTACTGAATCAGACTTTATCTTTCTCTTCCATCTCAGCGTATCTGCTTTTCTCCAACCAATTCAGAGACATTCACCTTTGCTGTCGCCCCCTAGGTAGCTATCCTCTCTCTCGGTGATATATTTTCTTGAAAAACTTTGTCACCACATTCTCATTTCCTATTCCCTCATACCTACTCTGGTTTAGCTTTCACCCATGTTACTCTCTTATGACTTTTTTCCAAGGACTCTGTTCAAACTTTTTCAAAAGGAGCAATCTGTGGCTTCCCTGTAATTTAATGTGGGGCATATCCCTTCCTAGATTTGAGAATACTTGCTGGGAGGGAAGAAGGGAGGGGTAAAATGACCTTCTTTCTGCAGTGCCTCAAGCCCCTATCATTGGGCTATACATAGAGGAAGTGCTTATAAAGGCTGGCTACTATAGGCAGAGTAGTGGACTGGAGAGAGGAACAGAAACATTAAAATAGGACTATGAGGCCAAATAAAAGTAACTTCTCCCTTTAATTTGGCCCTTTAATTTCAGTGTATGTTAATCTAATCATAGGAATTATCTATTTCATTCTAATCACAATAAACCATCAGGCAAACCCAAATTGAGGGATATTCTACCACTATTCTACCACTGTTCTTCCCAAGTGTCAAAGTGATGAGGAACACGCTAAAAGCCAAAGAACTGTCATAAACCACAGGAGACTAAGGAGACATGACATGACTTACAATGACAAATGCAATGCAGAATCCTGAAATCTAAATAAATTTTGTAGTTTGGTTAATACTATTGTTATCAAGATTAGTACCTTACATTTTATAAATATTCTGTAGTTACATAAGATACAGGGAAAATGGGTGAAGGATATACAGTGACTCTGTACTATTTTCACTATCTTTGTGTAAGTCTAAAATTATTTCAAATAAAAAGTTTAAAAAAAGAGGAGCCTGAAACATACTGTCCCCAGCATTGACGAGACCTTTTTCCCTCCAGACCTCTTTTCTGCCAGCTTCTCAGTTCCTCCAAGAACTCAACAGTGACTCTCAGAGGCCCCTAGCTGCAGTTACAGCAAATCAGTTCAGTGATCTGAAGAAATGAGCTATTTAGACCAATATTTTCCAAATCATTGAAACAAACCATTTTGGAAAGCATCATTTCTAGAAATATTCACTTCTCTGCCATCTTATTGAGAGTACAGAAAGCATCTCTTAATTTTTCATGATCCATAGTGTTAGTATGAACATCTGCTTTTTTGCATTATATAAATAAAAGAGCTCTTGAGCTGGTCCATGGAGAGAGATAATTGTCCTACTGAGTATTTTGGTTCAGCTCCGTGCTACTTCACTCCCTCCTCTCCCCCTGTTTGACTGCCTTTGTAGTCCTTCAGAGGAAGAAGGAGACATATCAGATGGGTGGCTTTGAGGAGTGATGGAGCTGGGAGTCTAGTATCTCAAAGCATCCTTACAAATCAATGAAGCACAAGTCTTTCCCACCACTCTCTGGGTTTTCTGAGGTAATATTGTTGTTGTTATCATCATCATCATCATCACTGTCAACATCACTGTTCTTGGTCCAACCTGCACAATGCACATTTTCACCCAAGAGAACCAGTGACTCATATAACAGCACCAAGGACCAAGAGAGGCTGATAAGGTGAGCACCAGTTATCATCAGTAAGGCATCCTGGCATGCTGGATGTTGCTGAAATTCAACACTGAGGACAAGGTTTCGCCAGGCATCATAATTCCTGCAGACTGTCTCCTTGGCACCCTCTGATATCACATGCACTCCTTCTGTGCCATACTCTCTTCTTGGAATTGGCAAATGTATTTGTCTCAAAAAATTAGAGTTGAATACTCAGTCTTGAGGGTCACTTCTAGCTCTAACATTCTAGAAATCATATAATTTCTCTTTTATATGAATTCCTCCAATCCTATCAAAGAATAATGATCACTACCACATGGTGCAAACCTCAAATTTATCAATCAGGCGCAATGCTTTCTTTTTGAAGTACCTTCCCCCAGATCTCGCAGGCCACACCTTGAAGAGATATTTGTTGAAAGTGTCATTGAAGATCAACAGCATAAATAGCTCCTTGCACACCAGACCACTGGGTAAGCCTCTTGTGGAAGCAAATATGAGATGTCTGAACCAGGGAAATTCCACAAGAGAAGGGAAATTGATGCCATCCAAGGAACCCCAGAGGGAAATATAACCAAGCTGCAGATTTTGAGACAATATTTGAAGTCGCATGATTTTTTTCCTTCCCTTTATGGAAATCTTGACATGTTGACATGATTCCATGTTTAAATACTACATTGTTTCTCTGGTGTAAGAAACCAAAAGTTTAAATAAGGGTCAAGTGTGTAACCTAAAGCCAAATGAAGAAGCATAGAAATTCCACCAAATAAGCTCTTCAGTCTACATAACTAATTTCAGTGCAACTGAGGCCTCTGGGGAGCTCCAGAGAGAAGAGGGCAAGCAGGACTTCAGCAGACAAATTTGCTGAGGTCACTCTTGAGACAGAATTCCTGACCCTCAGCCACTACAAGGCATCAAGCCCAAGTTGCTTGGGGTCACACTTCTCACCTACAGGTAGGCCAACTCAACTCTGCTGTCCTGGCCACAGTACCACATTACTAGACCACTTCCATAAAGCCTTGAGGCCAAGGGATAGAGTGCCAAAGGTGTGGGGTTTTGACACAAGACTGATCTGGGTTTGCATTTAACTCCATTACTTAGGAGCTGTTGCACAATATGCAAGTTACTGGACAGTTCTGTGCGTCAGTTGCCTCATTAAAATGAAGATGATATTTCTCTTCTGCCACAAGGTTATTGGAAAGATTAAAGATAATGCACGTAAAGCTCCTGATAACAGGGCTCAGGACATGGTAGTCATAGCAACCAATAAATCGTAGCTGTTTTTCTCTGTTCCATCTGAAAGAAGCAAAATATAAAAGGTCACATATTGTATGATTCCATTTACATGAAATGTCCAGAATAGGTAAATGCTTAGAGACAGAAATTAGATTAGTGGTTGCCAAGGCCTGGGGGGAAGAGGCAATGGAAAGTGACTGCTAATGGATACAAGGTTTCTCTTTGGGGTGATAAAAATGTCCTAAAATTAGATGATGGCAATCACTGTGCAACATAACAGAGACACTAAAAATCACTAAATTGAACACTTTAAATGAGTAAATTTTATGTTAAGTGAATTAGACCTTAATCAAATTTTTAAAAATAAATTATCTGTTTCTCCGTTTATTAATATAAAAAGAAATGGACATTTCTAAAATGTGGGTAACAGTAATAAATACCTCATAGGGTTTTTGTAAAAATTTAATGAGTTGATTTTTAAAAATTATTTAAACTAATACTGGCATACTGTAAAATTTTAAAAATGTTGTCCATAATAATTATTTCTGAGGGGAAAGGAGAAAAAGAAGAAAGGAAAAGATTAGATGTACGTAGGTATACACATATAACTGTATGCATGTATATGTGTGCAAGATAGATAACGATACTACTAGTCTCTTAGTTCATCAAAGAGAACAGTTTGTGCTGTCATTGTTTGATTGTCTGATCATTTTTTATGCTTAAATCTTGTAACCTGAACAACTACATCTAAGATAACAATATGCAATATATTAACTAGTGTTGATTTCTTACTGTTTTTTTAAAATTCTGTATCATTTCTATCTTTTTTCTATTTTACTTTTTAAAATAAACTTAAAAATAATTACTTCTGTTATTGTTATTATAATAATCATCATTTTCATTACAGATAACATAATAGATCATTGGGGTATAAATCAGTAGAGATGTCCTAAAATCTGACTTCACATATACCAGTATATATTATTATGGTTGTCTGTGTAGCCACCAGATTCAGACTGTCTTGATCAACATCCTGACTCCACTATTTATGTGATCTTAGGCACATTTTCAACACTTTCTTGAGATTATTCATCTGTTAAACAGGGGTAATAATTGTCCATACCTAATGGACTGCCTTGAAAATTGGAGGATGTATCTATGAGGATTTTTTTGGTTTTCAGGTTTCAGAAACCTGACTCAGTTTGCCTTATATCAGATAGATGGGAAAGAAAAAAAATAATTGGGAAATTTTAATACAAATATTATGGTCTGTGTCTAGATATCCCCCCAAAAGCCTTGTGTGCTCATAGGTGGGGCTTTTTCAGAGGTGGCTGGATTTGGAGTGTGTGATGCTGGGATCAAGGGTAACTAGTCCACCGATTGGTTTGGCATAGTTCTGGATAGGATTAAGGGTGAACCACTCTGGATGTGAGTGCCATCCCCTCTAAAGGTGAGTAGGTTGGATAAGATATAAGGGACAGAAAGAGGGTCATCGCCTGTTACTTGTAGCCTCCTTCCATGCTGACTTCTGCCTTCTGCCTGCCATGAACTGTTTTCCTCTGCATTGCCCCTCTGCCAAGCCACTCTGCCTTGGAGCCAGCCCACTATGGACTGAAACCTCTACAAACTGTGAGACAAAATAAACCTTTCCTCCTTTAATTCTGGGTGTTGGGTATTTTGTCTTAACAATGAGAAAAGTAATTAAAACACCAAATCAAAAAGGAAAGAAGGAAAAATAAGAGAGGGAGGGAGGGAGGGAGGGAGGGAGAGAGAGAGAGAGAGAGATTTTGCCATCATTACTTTGATGATACATCTCAGAGACTTCTCTGCCCAAATTTCCTTCCTGAGTTTTATAATTATCATTCCCATTATTAATGTAAACTTCTTCAAACTCTTTTGATAATAAATAAACACTGAGTAAGCAAAATACACTGCTTATATGCTATTATCTCTGCTCTCCAGAAGTACAAATCTTATTGAGGAAACTGCAAAATATTTTAATAAGTAACATTTCTACCCAGTCAGTGACATCACTCAGAAAAGTATTGTGAACTAGCCAGTACATTGCCAACATACACCCTAAAATGATAGGATTCATTAAATTAATACAACAGGGGGCCAAAAAAAGACTTTGAAGAAGGAAAATTCCATCACCAATTGCTCTGTGTCTTTCAGAAATAAGCATGACTTCAAATTCCCCATCACCAAAATGGAAAATCAAAGCACAATGCACCCTCCAGGTGATCTAAGTATGGGAGTGCATTTTATCACCCTACTTTTGATTAAAGAAGCAAAGATTAATTTATCCTTTGAATATGCAGGCAGAGGCCCTGAGAATCATGAGGGCAGCTCTCCCCAAGTCTAGACCAGCTACATTTAACAGAATTGAGCCTACTTTCCACTTTTGTGGGGGTTTTGAGCTCTGTTTTCTGGTTCTGAACATTGGACCCAAGAACTCACACATGCTAGGCAAGGGCTCTACCACTGATATACCCTGAACTCTGAAACACGGATCTTACTACAGTGGAATACAAATTAGTGAATTTGTTTCTCTATCTTTCTGTGCTTCACAGCAAGTCACTTCTATATACTGTATACAATCAACCCTCTCTATCCACAGGTTCCACATCTGCTGACTCAAACCACTGCAGATTGAAAATATTCAAAAAAATTGCCTCTGTACTAAACATGTACAATTTCTGTCATATCATTTAAGCAATACAACAACTGTTCCATTTTACTGGGTATTATAAGTAATCTAGAGGTGATTTAAAGTATATGGGAGGAACTAAGTACAGTGATACACATATGTGGTCCCAGCTACTCAGGAAGCTGAGGCAGGAGCATGCACGCACACACACACACGCACACACACATGCATTCATAGGGGATTCATTCTGACTCCCAGCCAATACCAAAATCTGCAGATGCTCAAGTTCCTGATATAAAATGGCATGGCATTTGCATTTAACATGTGCATGCCATATCATGTGCTTTTTTAGAGGTAGAGTCTCTCTGTGTTGCCTAGGTTGATCTGGAACTTCTGGGCTCAAATAACAGAATATTTCTTTGGGCATAAAAAAATAAGGATTCTATTTCTGTGCCTATTTAGTTATTGCGCAGTCACCTGGCTTTTCATTAAACTTTGATGATAAATTTTTCAATACTCATGTATCAGAAGTTTTGCTGGCCAGAGCAAAATTTTTGATAACTACTTACATGAGCAAGAGAAAGCACTGCCTGTCATTCTGTCCTTCCCCTAGGTGACTGTGGTTGGAATTCCAAAGTCCTACAAACTCCTATTCTTTTCTTCCTTCGTTCCGTCCTTCCTTCCTTTCTTCTGACCTTCCTTCTTTCCTTCCTTCCTTCTTTCCTTACTTTCTTCCTTCTTTCTTTCCTAACCAAGTTCAATCTGACTAATAAAGAGATAGGAGAGACCAGCACTCAGGAGGCTGAGGCAGAAGATGGTGCATTCAAAATCAGATTAGACTACATAATAAGCCTTGTCCCCCCCACCAAAAAAAAAATAGAGAAGAGGAAGATGCCCTCTCTGTAGCATATTATGGAACTGGAGCAGCCTACTGAGCTTTTGTTTCCCTGAAAGTTTTACTCCCTGGAGCTTCCGCCCTGTTTTGTACTGAATTGTGTACCCCTCAAATTCATATCAAAACCCTAGCCCTCAAATGTCACTGGAGGTAGGGCCTACAAGGAGGTAATTAAGACTAAATGAGGTCATAAAGGGGGAGAATCTGATCTGAAGACTTATTGTCCTTTAAAAAAAGAATGCCAAGCTAGGCGTGGTGGCACACTCCCATAACCCCAGTACTCAGGAGGCTGAGGCAGGAGGATCACTGCAAGTTTGAGACCAGCCTGGGTTATAAAGTGAGCCCAAGGCCAGCCTGAACTATATAGTGAGACCCTGTCTCAAAAAGGCAAAGAAAAAAAGACACTAGAGAGCTTTTGTTCTCTCCTCACCACACACACACACATACACACACTACTACCACCACACTCATAAAGAAGAGGCCATGTAAGCATACAAGAGAAGGCAGCCATCTGCAAACCAGGAAGTGGGCCCTCACCAGAAACCAAATCAGCCAGCACCTTGGTGTTCAATTTTCAGCCTCCACAACTGTGAGAAAATAAATTTCTGTTGTTTTAGTCCCCCAGTCTGTGGTACTGCTATGGCACCACTAGCAGACTAAGGCACACTCTAACCCCTTTCCGCCATTTCCTTCTCTGAGTGCCCTCTTTCACTACCCTGCAAATTTCTCTTTAGGTATTTACAGCCCAAAGACAGAGGCACATTTCCATCTCTCCTTGGCAGCAGTTTTCCTGAACTACACATATTCATTTATTTTAAATTTATCACATTCTTTCAAACGTTTTTATGACTCTTCTCTCTACCTTGTCCCTTTGAATAAATATATTACTTACCTGGATGACAAAATTTCAACTTGCATTACTATCTGCAAGATGCAAATACACATTCATTCTGTCCTCTAGTTTGAACACACACACACACACACACACACACATTTGGTTGATATATATACTAAAACTCCAAGGACATTCAGATTTCCCTGATTCCACACAATTCAAAATTCAAAGATAAGCCTGAATTCCACTTCCTCAATCTTGTCCAAACGTTTCTCTTCAATGAGATTTTGAGAACCTAACCAAGGACTAGTTAAACCTATTTCCAGCTTGTTACCTACCGCTTGTGAATTAAAAGGCATTGTATGGGAATAGGTTCCGGATGACTATAGCTCAGAGACCTGTGTAAGAACACAAGCTGGGGATTCTGTTCAGTTTCCCTGCATTTAGACAGAAGCCCTGCTGGTGAGCTCTTTTGAGAGTGATGGACAGAATCCAGTGTTATCTGAATGTCAGATGGGCTCATACTGGAAAGTAGGCCCTGCAGAAGAGGAGGTTAGGTTCACTGTCAAATTCCAAAGGTTCCACTCCCTCTTGCTCCAAGAAAACCTCAGTGCTGAGGCACAAAACTGGCTTCCAGCAAACAGGAAACAACAAATGTTCCCTGCCTCTGTGACATTGCTTTCAGTGAGCAGCAGTGAGCCACTATGACAGTGTCAGCAGCCCAGCTCTCTCTTTGTTGGTTTCAGCTGCAGGCCTTCTCAGGCACAGATCACTGCTACTTAGGCCCACAGTGAATTTTTGCACTTTAAATGCTGGCTATTTCAAATGATTGTTTTCCAGTGGTGAAGGGGAAGATAAGCCACTGTCCGTAGGAGGCCGAGAAAAACAGGCCCCTTGGATTCCCTGTGGCAGACAAACACTTATAGCCCTGCAGGCAAAGATGCAGATCTACTCATGAGCCAGCAGGACTTAGTTTTTCATCTTGCCTCAAATACATATATTCAGGATTACAGTTTCTCCCTTGCATTTACATCTGTGAATCCTGGATGAGAAACCATAAATATCTACATCTCTCTAATGATGTATATTAAAATGAAAGCTGGCAATGACTTTTTTCTTTCCATTTCAATTGATAAGCACAACTCATAAAAAGGGAATTAATGTTGATCCTATTTCATCAAAAGCAATTTCAAGAAATCTATTAGTCAAAGAAGAAAGTTGTTAGCTGTTGCTTAGCACCATGGTAACTAGTGATTTGTATTCCTAGGGAAAGGCTATTGATCACACTTGCTGTCGTGCTTTGAGCCAGACCTTGCTGGAAGAACATTTATGGGGTCATGTGTTTATTCTGCTAGAGTATGAAGAGGTACACAGATGTCCCCTATGTAAGGTATCACATGCACCCTGAGCATTGGATGGGATCATCCATGTGCAGGTGCCAGCTCTTCCTGGAGTCAGGGAGAGACCAGATGGCCACTGGAAGGGTTCCTTCTTCATACACCAGATGGGAATGTACTAGCAAACATGCATGCTGGTTTCTCTGGACATGCCAATGCTTGAATAACTGTTCTTTCTTCAGGCAGTGTATTACTTTCCTATGGCTACCCTAACAAATTACCTCAAACTTTGTGGCTTAAGAAAACGGAGAGTAGCTGGGGATTTAGCTCAGTGGAATAAGTGCCTGCCTGGCAAGCGTGAGGTCATGAGTTCAATCCCCAGTTCCAGAAAAGAAAACAGACAGTTATACACTCATAATTCTGGAGACCAGAAGTCTAAAATCAAGCTGCTGGCAGAGTCATGTGACCTTTCAAGTTTCTTAAGGAGAACGCTTCCTTGCCTCATTTAGATTCTGGTATCTCAAAACATTTCTTGGCCTGAGGTAGCATTGCTCCAGTCCTTGCTTTCATCTTCCATGGCCTTCTTTTTGGTGTCTCTATGTCTCAAACATCCCTCTCCTTTCTCTCACAAGGGCACCCTTCACTGGATTTGGGGCCCATGCTAGTTCCAGGATGATCCCAACTTAATTACCTCTGCAAAAACCCTGTGTCCACGTAAAGTAACATTCACAGGTACCAGTGGTCAGGAGTTGAAAACGTCTTTTAAGAAGACACAATTCAACTCACTATAAGGAGCATACTCAGGATTTCTTTTGGCACACTGACTCATTACAAATTGCAGAGAGATCACTTTCCTCTTCTTCATACCTCAGGACGAGGACTGGAGATAGAAACTTCAATGACCATGCTTGCAGGTTTTGACTTAGAAGTGGGAAGGAAAGGAAATTTATAGACACTGTGATCTGGGCATCATATTGGGCTGGAAATATCACACTTACTTTCATTCAATCCTATAAATAGGGATTGCAGTTGCCAGACTACAGATGAGGATACTGAGGTTCAGAGTAACCCACCCAAGGTCTTCTAGCAATCTCTGGGCAGGCTTAGGTTTGGAGATTGGGTCTATCTCACTATACACCTCCATATACTGTGTGTATGAAAAAATGTAGACAGAAGCAGACTAGATGGCAAAGATATGACAGCATTTGAGGAAACCCAGACTATTCCTTTCCTGAGCTGCCCTATCAGCTTATTAGTGTCTGCTTTTCCTTTGCAGGAAAAGATGCTTCAATTATAAATGCAGATGAATATTGAAACAACATTCATGGAGGGGTAGCTCCTGCTCTGAAATACATGGCAAAAGTAGACCAGGTCTTTTCCAGGAGCAAATTTGATCAAAAGAAAAAGTGAAAGCCAGCAGGAGTTAACTGTAAGTCTCCTTGAAAAAAAGAGGTTAGGCCTCCTAAAGACAGAAATTGTCAAGTCCACTGTGTTAGCCATAGACTGGGTGGCTTAGACAACAAAGAGATTTATTTCTCATGGTTCCAGAAGTCCAAAATCAAAGTACTTGCTGATCTGGTTCCTGGCAAGGGAGCTAGTTCATTCTGGTTTACAGATGGTCATCTTCTTGTGACCTCATATAATAGAGAAAACTCTCATGCAAGATCTCTCCTGTCTGTTTTTGTAAGAGCACTAACCCCTTCGGAGGGCTCCACCATCACGATCTAATTATTTCTCAAAGCTTCATCTTCAAATACTACCACAGGGGAATTAGAGCGTCAACATATGAATTGAGGTGGGGGAGAAGAGACAAATATCCTCTCCATAGCATCCAGTTTGCCAGGAGCACCAGACTTGCTCTGTCTGATCAACTCTGTGTGGGTACCTAAAACCTGAATGACTCAAAATCAATCAGGCACCTCCCTTTTTCTTAGATTTTTATTTACAAAGTGGGGGTAAACATCGCCTTGCAGCAAAAATGTAGAATGACTTCCCCGGAACTACTTGATACTGGCTTGGGCAATGTTTTACATGGAAACAAATGCCACATACTCTGATCAGAAAGACAAATTCAAGTTATACCACCAAAGATACCAGGAGAGAGGAACATTTTGAAAAATAATTTAAATATAAATTTTTTTCTCTGAATTGAAAAGTAGATATAATCCCAGCATTCTGGGAGGTTGAGATAGGAGGAACACAAGTTCAAGCTCTGCCTGGGCAACTTAGTGATTTAGTGAGACTGTCTCAAAAGAAATTTTTTTAAAGGCTGGAAATGTACCTCAGTGCAAAGACTCTGGGTTCAATCCCTAGAGAGAGAGAGAGAAGAGGGGAGAGAGAGAAAAAAAGAGAGAGGAAGAGGGAGGAAATGGAAAGAAAGGGAAAAGAAAAGAAAAGAAAAAAGAAAAACAAGTGTGTATAGAAGATAATGCCAATTCAGAAAATAAGTTAACTTATTCTTTACACAGAGTCAGGAAATCATACCAATATAAAGCCCCAGCACAAAAATATCTGAGATAATATTGATAAAATGTTTCTGGCAAAATAGTGAAGATTTAGCTCAGTGACATAAGTGCCTGCCTGGCAAGCACGAGGTTGTGAGTTCAATCCCCAGCACCAAAAAAAAAATAAACCCACAAGTTTCTGGCAAAAGAATACACTTGGGATAACAAAAATAAATTTAAGTATATTAGTCACTTTCCCATAACTGGAACAAAATAACCAGCACCCATAATTTAAAGAAGTTTATTCTGGCTCACAGTTTCAGAGGGTTCAGATCATGGCTGGTTGACTCCAAGGCAAAAAGGGCATGGTGGCAAGACATGGCAAAGGAAGCTGTTCAACTCATGGCAGCCAACAAGAAGAGAGAGAAGGGAAGAGTTGGAGACAAAAATATGCCTTTCAAGGTCAGGCCTACAGTGACCTACCTCCTCAGGCCCCACACACATTCAGCTATGAACTCATCTATGCATTTATCATAGCACTACCATGATCCAATCACTTTCCAAATGCCCCAACTCTGAACATATGAGACTTCTGGGGGAAATTTTAGATCTAAAGCATAAAACTAAGGAAACTGGGCAAAAGAAAACAGTCTAAAATAATGCAAGAATGATTGCACTCAGATATGTAGAAGAACTTCCTGGTCACCCTACAGATGAATGCTGATCCAGTGATGTGTAGAACCCACTCACACAAATAGCTCATGCTGCAGTTTGCATCTTGTATGTCTCTCCAAAGGCTCATGTGTTGAAAGCTTGATCCCCAGCCTGTGGCACTATTGGGAGGTGGTAGAACCTTTAGAAGGTGTAGCTTAGTAAAAAAAGTTAGGTCTTTAGGGGCATGTCCTTCAAGAATAATTAAGATCATAGTCTCTCCTCTCTCTAGCATCCTGGCAGTCATGAGATGAACAGCTTTTTTACCACAAGCTCCCGCCTTAAAATGCTGCCTTGCTACAGGCCCAAAAGCAATGAGACCAAGTGACTGTGGAATGAAACTTCTAAAACTATGAGCCAAAATAAATCTTATATTGTTTCATTTATTTGTTACAATAATGAAAAGATAACATATTCAGGAACATGATACATATTTCTATTTAACTTCTTAATTGCACAATAGAAGTTTTCTCTTCCTCAGAATTTTTAAGAAAAAAAATTCCTTTTAATATATATTTGACTGTCCCTGAAATATGTTTGCCTATATTTCTTTTTAATGCATATTATTAATTACATAATGATGATTAATATTATTTTCCTAATGTTATAGTAGCAAGTACAGTCAGCACTCCATGTCTGTGGATTCTACATCCATGGATTCAAACAATCATGGATCAGAAATATTTGGGGACCAGAGGTTCTGAACTCCACACAGCCAGGCACAAGGTCCTGGCACCATACTCTGGGGGTGTGTCCCTGCTAGCTACACAGAGGCTCTGAGCTCTGCCCAGCTCAGCACCCCACTGCAATCCATCAAGGGGAAGCCCTGCCAGCCTCACAGGTCCCAAAGGTATTGAGCCCCACCCAGCCCAGAGCCCCAGAACCATCTATCAGGGAGCAACCAGCCTAGCCAACAGGCCCTGAAGATTTCGAGCTCTGCCCATCACAGCACAAAGCTATGGCTCCATAGTTCTGGGGTACATCCCAGTTAGCCACGTGTGTATCAGAGGATCGAAGCTCTGGCAAGCCCAGCATTCCACTGCAATCCATCAGGACGGTACCTGACCAGCTGCACAAGTCACAAAGGAAAATGACAAAATGAAAGAGCAAGATGTAGCTTCAGCCCTCCAACCCACTAAGAACAAACCCAAGAGACACTGAAATGAAAGACACTGAAAGTCGCACAACTGAACTTTCTGAAATGATGGCAACTGAAGCAAACAAACAACTCCAAGAAGCTATAGAGGAAATCAGATCAGAAATAATCTTCCAGGTAAAAAAGAAATGACAAACATTATGAAAGAAATGTTGAGTATATCTAAAGATCTAGATTAAGAAAATAAAGGAACATAAGAGAATGACGGAAACCTTGATTGATAAAATCCCTACAGAAAATTGGAATAGATGGTCTCTACCTCAATCTGATAAAAACCCATTTATCATAAACCAACAGCCAACATCTTACTAAATGGACAAAAACTGAAATCTTTCAACCTAAAATCATGAACAAGACAATGATGTTCATTATCACCATTCCTATTTAATATAGTTCTGGAAACAACAGCCAGAGCAATTAGACAAGAGAGAGAAATGAAAGGAATAAGGATAGAAAAGAAAGAAGTTAAATTATCATTATCTTCAGATGGCATGATACTCTACATAGAAGACCCCCAAAACTCCACGAAAAGACTTGTAGATGTAAAAACCAAATTCAGTAATGTAGTTGCATACAAAGTCAACACTCAAAAATCAATAGCATTCCTGTACACACACAAAAAAAAAAACCTCACTGAGAGAGAAATAAAAGAAATCACATCCTTCACAATAGCATCCAAAAGAAATGAAATACTTAGGAATCAATCTAACAAAGCAAGTAAAAGATCTACTCAGTGAAAATTACAGTACTCTGAAAAAAGAAATCAAAGAGGATCTCAGAAAATAGAAAGACATTCCTTGTTCATGGATAGAAAGAACAAACATCGTGAAAATGGCCATTCTCCCAAAATTATTATACAGATTTAATGCAATCCCAATCAAAATACCACTTACCTACCTCACAGATCCAGAGAAATCATTCCTAAAATTCATCTGGAACCAGAAGAGACCTATAATAGCAAAGACAATTACGAGCAACAAAGGCAAGACAGGAGACATCACAATACCTGACTTGAAACTATACTACAAAACTACTGTGATAAAATCAGCGTGGTACTGGAATAAAAACAGACCTCAAGATCAGTGGAATAGATTAAAAGATACAGCCAAAACTACAAACACACTCAACCATCTTTGACAAAGAGGCCAAACATGTACACTGGAAGAAAGATAGCCTCTTTAATAAGTGGTCCCAGAAAAACTGGCTTTCCATATGCCAAAAACTAATACTAAACCCATGCCTATCACCATGCACTAAACTAAAGCCAAAATGGATCAATGATCTAGATATTAAAACAGAAACACTAAATCTGCTAGAAGACAAACAGGTAGAAATCTTGAAGACATAGTAGTAAGCAGAGAGTTCATGAACAAAACTAAAACTGCATGGGAAATACATCCCAGGATCTACAACTGGGATCTTGTCTTATTAAAAAGTGTTTGTATGTCAAAAGAAATCTCCAACAGAGTAAAAAGAAAACCCATGAATTGGGAAAATATCTTAGCCAACTGTCCCTCAGACAAAGGACTTCTAACTAGAACATACAAAGAATTTTTTAAAAATCAGGCCCCCAAAATTCAAAGACTCAATCCAAAAATGAGCATCTGAGAAGAATGCACACTTCTCAGATGAAGAAATACTAATGGCACATAAATATGTGAAAAAATGTTCAGCATCTTTGGTCATTAGAGAAATGTAAATTATAATAACACTGAGATTCCACCTCACTCCAGAAAGAATGGCCAAGATGAAGAAATGAACCAATAACAAATGTTGGAGGGGCTGTGTGGAAAAAGGAACTCTTCTCCACTCTTGGTGGGTGTGTAGGCTGGTGCAACCACTGTGGAAATCAGTGTGGAGATTCCTCAAAAAACTAGGATTAGAGGTTCCATTTGACCCAGCTGTCCTACTTCTGGGCATTTTCCAAGAAAATTTGAAAACATCATACCACAGCAACATATGTGCACCCATGTTTATAGCAGCACAATTTGTAATAGACAAATCTCGGAAACAATCCAAATGCCCTTCAAATAAGGATTGGATAAAAAAAGATGTGGTATTTTTATACAGTGGAGAACTTCTCAGCTATCAAGAAAGATTGCAGCAAGGCTTTTATAAGTAAATGGACACAACTTGAGACCATACTCATAAGTGAAATAAATCAAACTCACATGTGCAAATACCATATTGTCTCCCTAGTGTAAGAAACTGAAAGAGCAAATAAGATTCAAAATCTACAATAAATATTGTGCAAAGATAAGAAAGTGTTCAAAGGGGAAAAGTAACTGGGATGGGGGAAGGAGGAAAGAAGGAAGGGAAAAGGAAAAAGACGTAAATTTGTATATATATATATAAGATAGCTAAGATAACTACACTACTAATTCTATTAGTTCTTGGAAAAGAACAGTTAATTCTCATATGATTACATCAATTTTGCATGTCTATATTTGGTCATCTAAGCAACCTTTTTGAAGGTAACAATGTGCAATATAACAACCATTGTTAAATTTCTATTATCTTGTTTTGAAAACCTATATTGTTATTGTTTTGGGTTTGTTGTTGTTATTGTATGTTTGTCTCTTTTGCTTTTCATTTTTCTTTTCTGTGTCTTTTTTTCTCTTAAATAAAAAAAAGAAATATTTGGGGAAAAATTGTGTCTGTTTTCAACATATACAGATATTTTTCTTATTATTCTCTAAACAATATCATATAACAACTATTTACTTAGCATTTACATTGTATTACGAATAATAAGCAACTTAGAGATTATTAACAGTGTATTGGAGGACATGTATGTTCTCTGCAAATACTACACCATCATATAAAAGGGACTTGAGCACCCACGGATTCTGGTATGTATAAGATCTGAAACCAGTTTCATGAGGATACTAAAGGACTGCATATTATAATGAACATGTACAGATATTTTTAATGAGTGCTATTTCATAGAAATACTACTAATATTTCTAGGAGAAACAGACTCGTCCCTGAACACCTACTACCACTGGAAGGCTTGCCTCCTGTGGGCAGCCAGTGTGAGCAAGGAGAAACAGCCAGACCAACCCCTGTGCACCCACCACCATCCAGATGCTTGCTTCTCTCAGGTAACCAGCATGGACAGTGAGAAACAGCCAGATATGCCCTGTGTGCCCGCAGGCCATCAAAAGTGCTTGCTTCTTGTGGGCAGCCAATTCAGGTCAGGAGAACCACATGGACACACCCCTGTGCACCTGCTGCTATCTTGGGGGGTTCTGAGAGAAGAAGCAGCCCTGCTACCATGCACCCATGGCCATCGGGGAAGCCTCAGTGTAGCCTCACAGGTCTGGAGAGGCTTGCCCCATGCCCCACTGTCTGCCTGGGAGCCTGGGTTCAGAGACACCCAGGTGCCTGGCCCATTCTACTACACCATGGAGGGGCAGCAACATGGGAAGAGACTGGGAACTGGCTTGTTGGGAGGAACCCAGGAAAATTTCAACACAAAGGAGCAAAAGGCAATCTCAGACCTCCAGCACATACAGAACAAGTCTGAGAGACAGAGACATGGAAGAAAATGGAGGTCACACACCTGAAATCTCTGAAAGGATAGCAATTGAAGTAAAGAAACAACTTCATGAGGCTGTAAAAGTAATCAAATCAGAAATAATATCTCACGTCAAAGGAGAAATCACAAACATAATGAAAGTATTGCTCAGCATATCTAAAAAAGACATAGGTAAAAAAGAAGAGCATAGAAAAATGATGGAAACCTTGAATGAACAATATAGGAAGGAATTAAAATGCCTGAAACAGATTCAAAGAGATAACCAAGAAATTAAAAACTCCATCAAAAGCTGGCAAAACTGCTTGAAAGCGACTGAAGATAAACTTTCAAACCTTGAAGACAGGACTACAGCTAGTGATCGTGAAAGAAAAGATCTCTTTAAAAAAATAAGGAACCAGAAAATAACACCTCAATGGCTGCAAGATGATGCAAAAAAATAATTTAAGACTGGTAAGTGTCAGCAAAAGAGCAGGCGTTAACACAAATGACATGAAGAGACTATTTACAGAAGTGATAGCAGAAAACTTTCCAAGCATGGGAAAAGAACCTGCCCTACAGATAAGTGAGGCACATAGAACTTCAACTAGCCATAACCAAAATAAATCTACACTCTGACATATAATAATCAATATCTCAGAAATTCAGCACAAGAACAAAATATTAAAAGCTGTTAGAGAAAAGAAACAGATCACCTATGAAGGAAAACCCATAAGAATAAAGGCAGACTTCTCAACACAAACCATAAAGTCAAGAAGAGCTTGGAGTAAAGTGTTTCAAATCCTGAAAGAGAATAATTTTCAACCCAAAGTGATGTACCCTGCAAAACTATCTTTCAAAATTGATGGAAAAATACTGTTCCATGATAAAGAACAACTAAAGGAATTCATGACCACCAAACAAACCCTACAAACAGCACTGAAAGATATTCTAGAGAGATAAAGATGACCAGGGTTCCAGGAATAGCAGCAGAGGGGGATCACCAAACAGGGCAGGAAATTGAATGGAGGGGAAAAGTTGGGAACCAATGGAAGGAAGATAGCATGGCAGAGATGAGCCAGTGTGTGCTGGTTGTAACCATTAACATAGATGGCCTCAATTCACCAATAAAAAGAAATACAAGGAGAGTGGATCAAGAAACAAGATCCATCAACATGATGTATACAAGAAACACATTTAACTCCAAAGGAAATTCAAAGTCAAAGGAGAGGAAACAATGTTCCATGTGACAGAAAATCAGGAAAAAGCAGGGGTATCTTACCCATCAACCACAGAATGGATAAGAAAGATATGATATTTTCATACAATGGAAAGGTACTCAGCTATGAAGAAGGGTAATCTTGAGCCTCTTGTGGGTAAATAGATGCAACTTGAGATCATGCTCATGGGTGAAATGGTTTGGACTCATACGAGTAAACTTCGTGTTATCTCCTAGTGTAAAAAACTGAAGGAGTTAGTGGGATCCAAAATGTTCAATAGATATTATGAAAGTGATAGCGGAGGAAACAGCTAAAAAGGGAAGGTGATAACCATTGTTCATTTCCTATTATCTTATTTTGAAATCCTGTATTGTTTTCATAGTATCGTTAAGTTTGGTCTTATCCTGTCTTGTTCTGTTTCATTTTACTGTGTCTGATGGTACAGGCAGCTATTTTGAAGATAATGGAATATATTATGGGAGCCATTATTGACTTCCTATTGTCTTGTTTTGAAGTCCTATAATGCTTTCATTCTTTTGTTTTGATTGGTTTTGTTTTGTTCTGTTTTGTTTTGTTTTGATTTTATTATGTATGATGTTATGGACAACTGGTTTGAAGAAAACAAGAGACATTATGCTACCCATTGTTGATTTCCTTTTTTGTTTTGAAGTCTTGTATCACTTTCATTGTTCTGTTTTGATTAACTTTATTCTGTTTTTCTTGGTTTGGTTTTATTCTCTTTAAAATAAAAAGTAAAAAAAGAGAAAAACTACAATATTTCTACAACATCTCTTAGCTGCCTCACATTTTGCACACATGAAAACTCATAACTACCTATAAGGAATAAGGAACCTGAGATACAATGCATTAGTGTAATCTTGGCATGACAGGAATTTAAAACTACTTTGACTGACTTTAAAACCCAAATGCTTACCCCCTACAGGAATTTCCTGAAATGTCCAAGGCTTACATTTATGAGTTTAAACATTCCAGAAGCTTCTGAAGGTCAGAAGCTCCCTATTTGACTTCTCTCTTTCCCACATGTATTCCTACTCCACATCTAAACATCCAGCCAATCTTTTCTCCTCCTCCTCAACATGTATTGAAGACACCAATTTCTCTACATCCTCAACTCCATTACTAACCAGCCAGCCACCACCATCCTTCACAAAGTGCATGAAAACTGCTCTCTTTCTCAGGACTTGCTTTTTCATAGTCAATTTTTTGAAACTAGAGGCAGCTTTCTAAAATGCAAATATGAGCTGGATGTGGTGGCACATGCTTGTAATTCCAGCACTCTGGGAGGCTGAGGCAGGAGAATCACAAGTTTAAGCCTAGCCTGGGCAAGTTAGCAACTTAGCAAGACCTTGTCACAAAAATAATTTTTTTAATAAAATAAAACAGGGATGGGGACATAGCTCAGTATGAAGGTCATGGATTCAATACTCAGTATTGCAAATAAAAGAAAATACAATAAATAAAATACAGTAAAATCCATGTCTGTTCAGGTCACCTTCCCCACAACTCTTCAGTAGCTTCATATTACTACCTCTTGCAATGAATTGTGTGTTAGTAGCCTGCCCACTCCAAATCAGTATGTTGAAATCCTAAACCACCACTTCATGGTATTAGGAGGTGGGACCTTTGGGAGGTGATTAGTTCATGGGAGCATTGGGTCTTTAGAAGAAGGACCCCAGGGAACTCCCTCATCCACTTTCTACCATGTGAGAATGCACTGAAAAGTTGGCAGTCTGCAAAACAGAAGAGGGCGCTCATCAGAACTCAACCAAGCTGGTATTCTGATCTTGGTCTTCCAGCCTCATAAAGATAAGAAATAAATTTCCTGTTTGTATACCATCCTGTATCTAATACACTTTTATAACAGCCTGAGCTGATTAGACACTTCTCATGGCTGTCTATACTCACAATACAGATAGATATTAACATTCGCTCTGCTGTTCCCTCCAGTTGGCGTGGCATTACACACCTCTTTCATCAGGCTAATCCCCACCTGTTGTGTGCAGAGCTCCTGGGCTCAGCTTAGACACCATTTTTTTACTCCCTCAATTGCCAAGGCTGCACTCGAGACTCCTTCTCTGTACTCCTATGGCACCCTGTGCACCTAGATCCCATTTATAGTGTTCACCATACTATATCATGCACATACATAGTAGTTTTCTCCATGACAGGATTAAAAACTATTCAAAAGCAGTAACTGCAACATTTTCATAAGTGACTCAGCAAATGCAAGTCAAGTTCCCATTAACTGTATATATGAAAAAATGCTTAATAAAGGTCTAGACTCGAAATCAGTGCTTAGTAACTGCTCCCTGAATAAATAAATGCATTAGTGAAACTGTACAGGCCCTGTTCCAGATTAATTTAGCTGCAACACAGGGATTTTCTCTCTAAGCCATTCAAACTTCCCTCAGGACAGCAGAGCAGAGGTCATTAGTTGGGCTCCAATAAACAGAGGATCTGAGTGAGGTATGGGGGCACACATCTGTAGTCCCAGTTACTTGGGAGGCTGAGGCAGGCGGATTGTTTGAGTCCAGGAAATTCAAACCCAGCCTGGGCAACAAACTGACACCTGTCTCAAAAAGAGAGAGAAAGAGAGAGAGAGAGAGAGAGAGAGAGAGAGAGAGAGAGAGAGAACTGGGCAAAAGAAACAGAGGTTATAGAGTATTACACCTCTGCAAGCAGAATGATTCATGGCCACTAGGCAATCCTCCATGCTGTTGTTAGTATCCCAAAGCTGCTTTTCTTGAACAATTCAGGATTTTGGTTAGTCACTGTTAACAAACATGCCAAAATCCTTTGACAGCAGACTGATTTTGGTTTAAGGTTATAAATATAAAGCAAGGGATATTGGTTCATACTGTACACTTCAATAAACGTCACAGCACAAGGATCAGGAGGATAATTTAATTCGCTTTGTCTGGACTGTTGGTTCTCCCAAAGAAAGCAATTCTGCCCCAGAGCATCAATGCCCTTCTTGGAATCTTCCCTTTTCTTTGCTTTTCTCTGGTTCCTCTTGTTTCTTGGGAGGAGAAGACTATTTACAGTCTGAAGATTACTAGATGATATTGTTGGAATGTGAGAGTTGATGGAGGACAGAGGGCAAGCAATGTTTTTTAAAGAAAAAAAATTGCGTGTATGTTCTGTCTTGATTTCAGTGTGTGTCCTTAATAAAAAGAAATAGAAATTTCTGTTGCCATCTAGATGCTGTAATTATCAGTCTTTGTGCATATAAAGAGGTTTTTGTTGAGGAAGAGGATGACTAAGAGTCCAGCACAGCTGCTCCACACCCCCTATAATAGACATTGTATATAGGCTGTTCTGAACCTCAGTGGTCCCCTATGCTCCTTGCCCCGGCTCCACATAGGAAGCTCTGGATTTTTAGAAATTAGCAAGAAGAAGAAGAGATCCAGAAATAAAGTACAGCATGACTGTAATACAAAAGCAAACTTAAGAGAATAGATTTCCAGGAATTAATGATGATAAAAAGTAATTGAAGTCGGGTGAGGTGGTGTACACTGTAACCCTAGCACACTAGGAGGCTGACGTGGGAGGATTACAAGTTCAAGACCATCCTGGGCAACTTATCAAGACCATGTCTTAAAATAACATTTTTAAAAAGGGCTGATGATATAGCTCAGTAGTAGAGAATTTTCCATGCCTGTGTGAGGTCCTGGGTTCAATCCCCCACACCACACACACGAAAGTAATAATATTTGAAATACTTAAAGTGCTAGGAAGCTATCTTAGTCCATTCTTCGTTGCTATAATGAGGTTCTTGAGGCTAGATGTTTTATAAAGAAAAAGGTTTATTTTGAATCACAGTGTTGGAGGCTGAAAGCCCAAGATCAAGTGGCCCCATCTGATGAGACCACGTGCTACTTTACCTCATGACAGAAAAGTGGAAAAGGAAAGAGCCACATGCAAGAGTGGTGGACAGCATACATGGAAGCACTAGGCTCATTCACAACAACCCTGTTCTCTCAAGACTTAACTCACTCCTCCAAGACAGGGGCTAACCTTTTATAAAAGTGGATTCCCTATTACCTCAATATCTTTCATTAGATCTCACCTGTTAAAGGTTCCATCACACTGGGGACCAAGCTTCTAGCACATAAACCTTTGAGAGAAAAACCACATAGAAACCAAAGCAAGGACTAAACCTATTTACTAAGCTGCATGACCAAAATGTTCTATATAGGTCTTGTTAGTACCTCAAATAATACATACCCATTGCCTTTTTTGGAAATCATGTGGGAAAATAATATTCTATTATGATGCATTCTTGAAGGAGAAAAATAAAAGTCACTGTTTTGTTGGTCTCTGTAGCCCTAATGTAGCTAAGGTAACAACATGGCAGAAACTATTCATTAGGCACACATAAAGGCATTGGAAATGATGAAAATGAAAATTGTATAGACAAGATTAAAGTTATCAGATGGCAGTTCTGTCTTCCTAACTGTGGAGTGAAAAGGGCTTTTAATATAGTAAGAATTCAAGATGAAAAAAAGCTCAGCTTATGGAATGCTTTCTGCTGAAGTTATGCTTTAAGAATCTTTGAGGGGGAAGGGGATTTCTTTTAAAAAGATATGTCATATACATGTACTAAATTTCAATAAGAAATGTAATCATTACCAACTGCAAATGTGTACTAATAAAAAAGTAAAAACTAAAGAAAAAGAATCTTTACTGGTAGGTATAAGCAAAAACAAACAAAAAAGCAAACATTACAAAGCATTTTTCATGTTTGCATTTTGCTAATCAGTTAAATGAGTGCAGTTTACTTAATGACATGATAAGTGCCATGCACCTTCAATTTTGTAACTTAATAATTTTACTGTCATCAACACTCAGCTACCAGTGGCAAAGATAGAGGGATCCATGAAAAAAATATTCCCACACAGCCTAAAGCATATTCATAATGGCATTGTTCTTTTTTACCCTAGGTCCACATTATGGAAGGAGAATCTCCAAAAAATAAATAAGTAACTGCTCATTACTGTGTAATTTGAGGCCTAACAGTCACCTGTTTAAATACATCTCTCATCTGGGGCACCATGTTAGAAGGTCTAGATATCAGGATCCACAGTCTTTTCATCCTTTCATGTCAGAAATACTATTGATAAAGAAAGAAATCCCACAGGAAAATGATCAATAACACTTATCTAAAGCAAATGATTTGTAATCCATCGCTTCTCTCATTCTTTAGACACAGGAGAATCCAAAAATGACTTTAATTACAAGAATCAGATTTCATCATAACTTGGTTAAACATAAAAATTGCTAGATTCTTTTAGATCCTTCCCAGAATCAGGCTTTCTGCCTAGTCCAACTCTAAGGAGTATGATTGAGATTGTAATCTGTGTGAAGAGTATAGGTGAATAGTACAGTACACAACTGGCATCACCATTTGTAGCAGCCCCTTCTAGAACTCTCTGATGACCAACCTGCATGGCAATTTTATTTATTTATTTATTTATTTATTTATTTATATTAATACATATTTGCAGTACACAATGTTTACAATCTTTGCGTTAAGTTGGTACATGTACATGACACATATTAATTCCCTTTTTATTCCCTTTTCTTCCCCTTCTTCCTCCATCTCTGGATTCCCCTCTCCATTTGAGAAATGCCTGTCTCCCTGAATTCTATTATCTGGATTTTGTTGTTGTTGTTGCTGTTGTTTGGTACCTGGAATCAAACTCACAAACTCGTGCCTACCAGGCAGGTGCTTACACCACTGAGCTAAATCCCCAGTCCTATTTTTTGAGACAGGGTCTCACTATGCAGTTCAGGCTGGCCTTGAACTCACTTTGCAGCCCAGGCTGGTCTCGAAGTTGCAACGATCCTCCTGCCTCAGCTTCCCGAGTGCTGGGATTACAGGTGTGCACCAAAATGCCTGGCATATCTGTCTTTTATTTTGCTTTTCATTTGTATTTTTAGTTTCTTGTATAAGAGCAGCCATGTGACATTTAAGTTTTTGTGTCTGATTTATTTCACTTAACATTATGGTTTCAAGATGCAAATTACTTAAATTTATCATTTCTTATGGCAGAAGGAGTACGCCATTGTGTATAACCACATTTTCTTTATCCATTCATCTGCTGACAGACATACAGGCTGCTTCCAAGCTTTAGCTATTATGAGTTGTGCTGCTATAAACATGGGTATGCATGCATCACTGTAATATGACATCTTTAACACTTTTGGGAAGATACCTAGAAAAAAAAATAGGGTCTGATGGAATTTCTATTTTTAGTTTTTTGAGGTGTCTCTATACTGATTTCCATAGTAGTTGTACTAGTTTACGTTCCTAACAGTATTGTAGAAAGTTTCATTTTACCCCACACCCTCATCAGCATGTATTATTTGACTTCTTGATGATGGCCATTTCTTCCTGGAGTAAAATAGACTTCTAGTGTTCCTTTACTTTGCACTTCTCTAATGGCCAGTGATATTGAGCATTTCTTCATGTATTTATTGACAATTTGTACTACTTCTTTTGAAAAGTGCCTACTCATGTCACTTGCCTATTTTTTGATTGGGTATTTTATTCAAACGATCTATTTTTTTTATTTCTTTATATATTGTAGACATTAGTCCTCTGCATGAGGAATGGCTGGCATGCCATAGCCATTTTATTTATTTATTTATTTTGTTTGTTTGTTTGTGACAGGGACTCACTACATAGTTCAAACTGTCCTTGAACTCACTATGTAGCCCAGGTTGGCCTCAAACTTGTGGCAATCTTCCTGTCTCAGCCTCCCAAGTCCTGAGATTACAGGTGTGCACCACCACGCCTGGCTCCATGGAAATTTTAAAAGGGGATAGCTGGAACCAGTGCAGGTTCAGTTGGCCCCAGATAAGGAAGCTTATCATATAGCTAATTCATATTATAAACAGCATTAACAGGCCCTCTATGTGAGTTCTTGCTTCAAGGACTAGATTAGTTACTGTCTTGGTTACTTTTTACTCGTTGCTGAGACAAAACACTTGACACCCAAATTTAGGGAAGGAAAGGTTTATTTAACTTACAGTTTTTGGAGGTTTCAGTCCACAATCAGCTGGCTCCAAGGCCGGGTGGCATGGCATTGAGGCAACACTTCAAGGCTGCAGCCAAGCAAAAGCAGCCAGAGTAAAAAGGGGGGCAAGAACAAACCTTTTCTCCTCCTTTATATAGTACACAGGACACCCCCCACCCCAGGGTGGGTGTAGCTTCACAAACATACTTGCCTTCCTTTGCACAGGATGAGGATGTTTACCAAGTAAGACCCCTGGTTCCCTGCTGAGACTCTCAGTTAAACTTCTGACCTTCTCAAATTGTAACAATGACTAGGTAACTGCACTCTACACCCCAGTATGTAGAGCTGCTGAGTTACTTAATTAAGCTGCTAGACTTCTCAAGTTGACACAATGTATAAACCATAGCAGTTACCATCAGAACCAGTTGCTTTGAAGCAAATTCACCCCTCATATTCTCCTTCCACACATGCTCACTTGACCTTACGTTTTTCTGCCATGATTGAAACAATATGATCTCACCAAAAGCCAAATGATACTGATGCCCAATATTGGACTTCTCAGCCAAAAGAAATGTAAGCTAGATTTCTCTTTTATTTATAAATTATGAAAAAAAATTATGAAACCTCAGGTATTCTGTTATAGCAAGAGAAAATGGACTAAAGTCTCCAACCATTAGAGATTTTAACATCTTAAATAATCTTCAAAATTTTCAAATCAATCTTTAAAGAATGAAGATAACACTGCTTCTAAGGAGACAAGATAAAAATCACCACACCCCCCATCCAATGTTCCTGACCAGCAATCATGTGGTATTTCTTCCCCTTAAAGTTTATTGTATAGAAAACCACTGTTTTAATTACAGATATCTCACTTATGCATGATGTTTAATTTTTAAACTGATTTCACATTCGTTATTTAATTTCATCTTCTCAATTTGGGTGGGTGTTACTCACAGGAGATAAATGTTTTATTCTCATTTTTTAAAATAATGTTGTTGGTATATTTTTCATATATATAACAATCACAATAATCATAGGGAATTTGTGCCTGTACATGATATATCTTGGTTTTTCTTTTTTCCCCATTCCCCTTCCTGCCCTTCAATCCTTCTTCCCCTCCCCATTTACAAAAACATTGTTTCTATTTTTCCCCTTCTATTCTCTTTTTTTCTTTTTCCTTTCCTTCCTTCCTCCTCCCCTTCTCTTGTTCCCCTTCCTATTTGAACATTTTCTTTCTACTTCCCAATATCTGTCATCCATTTTGGTCCTTATTTACCCTTTAAGTCTCTCTGGATTAAATGTTAAAATCGAGACTTCCTCCAAGATGGCCACCCAGATAACACCGTGACAGGGAGGCTCTCTGAATATACCATTCAAATGCTGGAATATAAACTAATATAATAACAGAGAGAAGAAAAAAAGAGGGAGATGGGTCCTCTGGACCCAAGAAGAATCTAAAACGAGAACTGTAGCCCACAGAAAGAGTAAAAAAATGAAATAAACAAAGGCGGAGACCAGCAGCACCTCTGACCAGAGCTGAATCCAATTAGCACTGCGACCCAAACTGAGAAGGTACAATCGGGGTGCTGGTGATACACGGTGGAATTGTTACAGTGCGGCAGGATGGCGGAGGTGGTAGTTGACTGTGGAGCGAGGTGGTTCCGAGCAGGCAAGTGAGTGAACCCGGCGGCCCCCAGCCCCCCACCCCCGAGGGAGAGCAAGGGACAGGCATCCATCTTGAGACCAGAACTGCACCTAATTAGGCACGGTTCCTGGAAGGTCGTGGTGGAAACGGCACAGGTGCCCTGGGGGTGATAGGGGAAGTTTGGCAGACAGCCCGGTATGGGTTACCAGGCCGCTGCCCCCTCCTCTTGCACACTGCAGCAGACATCCGTGGAGCAGAAACAGGCTTGGGAGAGGCAGTGGACCAACATGGCCTCACT
>RJWM01021395.1:0-35420 GCA_004363535.1 Dasyprocta punctata
AAAAAAAAAAAAAAGTGTGTTATTGTAGCCAGCAAAAGGAGAGCATTCTCATTGATTCTTATAATTGGGGGTATAGATGTGTTTCACTAAACCACATTGAAGAAGATGGTTGGAGGCAGAAGTCCAACACCCTAATGAAGCCACATTTTTTCATTTAGCTTTGTGTGGGATGTGCTGTAGTGTTCTCTGTGGTTTTTAATTACACAGAACTTCCTTTGTAGCTTGTCCCCAAATGGTTTTACAAACGGTATTCTAGCCATTTTAATGGCTGCATAATAGTTGCTCAAATGGCTGTTAACTGTTCTTTTAGGCCACAGGTAATGGATAAGTATCCAGTGGGTGAATGAATAATTAATGTATCTAGTCATACTTCACCTTGCTGACCTCCATAAGGAGAGCTAATTTGCTGAATTTAAAAATATTGCAGCTGCCTAGTATATGCTCAACTAGATCAGAATATCCAGCAGTGTATTTACTTGATGTCATATACTTAGAGGAAAACTGGTAAAATTTGTATTACTCTTGGCTCTGAGAGTACTTGTGCCCAACCTTGCAACTGTAGTCTGCTCAACTTTCCGTATTGTATCTTTTATTGATAAAAATATTCCCTGAAAGGCATAAAAACAGCAACACCAAGCCCATGACAGAAGGGCCTGTAGTTTTGAGGAACAGTTAAAATCAATGCATTCTTCTGTCTTATATGACCAGAGTGAGTAAAAAGAGCGTAAAAATGATAACACCTTACACATTTCATCAATTTCACCACCTTCCCCTCTGTGTAGGGAGTGTCTACCTGCTAAAGTACAACACTGTAAATGAACACTCAGATTTTCTAATTTCATACTACTCTGTCCATTTGAGATCAACCTGTGACCAGAAAGCAAGAACACATTACATTGTTATTCATGCCTCATAGACAGAAGATATGATTACTTGAATGAAAAAGGACCATATCTTCAGTGACACAAAATTAGTTAAAAAAAATGTTAACACCAACAGTGTAAAATGTACTTAAGCATCAGCACTTTAACAGAAGACTTGCTTCCCATTTTAAACTTAACACTAGGGTAATTTTTACTTAGTGCATGTTTTTTAAAAAAGATCCATTGACTCTGTTGTTGCCAAATACCAGTGAGATAATCAAGTCGAGCATTCAATAATTGATTGCATTACTCTCAAATGGGAGCACAGCATCTTTACTTAGCAGTAGGCATCCCGCTTGATTTGTTTCCTCCATACTGTGGCAGTCTTGGTAGTTCTCACACACTACCACCATTGCCTGGGCTGGACAGTGTTCCACACTACAACAGATGCTCTTTGACTTGACAGTGGCTTAACATCCTGATAAACCCATTGTAAATTGACAATTCTTCAGTCAAAAATGCATTGGACATACAGTAGCTGACCTACCAAAAACATCGTTGCCAACACAGCATGCTATAGAGTCTTGGTTGTTTGACGTTGGGATCTCATGCCTGAGTGGGTGCTGAGGCTGGCTACTGCTGGCCAGCATTGTGAGAGGATAGAATGTCACTGTGGGTGTCCAGATCAGGAAAAGATTGAGAGTCAAATCAATTTCTACTGAATATATTTCTCTGTATTGGAAAATCCCAAGTTGAACTCTCCTAAGATGGGGACTGCATGTGTTATCCAGACCACTGTAAATTCCGATTCCATCTTTGAGTCCTTAGACTGTGTCTTTGTATGTTGGCCCACCTTAGGCTCCTGGTAATTGGCCAGTATGCACTAATGCAGCCCTGCCAGTTAGTAACTAGTGAAATAATGGTTTACTATTCAGCAAACAGCTACTTGCGAATGCCTCCCCAGCCCTGCGCATCCTTCTCTTAGGAGCACCATCCAGGCCTTTCCACCACTGGAGCCAGTCAGTTTGCTGGAGCAGCCATTGTCTTCGTGCTTCCTACCCTGACTCTGCCCCTTTTTTGTGCTTTTGGTCCATCCCTGTTTGGTGGAATCCTTGCCGGTCTCTCTCTAGGACTCCATGTACGTGGCATCTTTCCGCTCTTCCTTCCTCAGACAGAATTAATCACTGTCTGCGAATCCCATGGTGCTGTGTTCATCTTCCAGCATAGTTACTAGACAGTACAGTGGTGACTTGATTCATAGTGAGGTCATCTGATGTGGTGACTAAAGAATGTGCTCCCCTGGTAGCCTAGGCAGATGCTTTCCTCTCGAGTTAACAGCTGTACAGACTTGGGCAAGTATCTTAACTTCTTTCGATGTCACTTCCCTTGTCTCTTACAAGGGGGATCATGAAATAGTACTTAAAGGCTTATTGAAAAGGTTAACTGAGGGTAAGCACGTAGACATTCACAATAGTACTTGGCACACAAAAAGCACACTGTGAATGTTTTGTGATTGTTCTATCACCTCTGTCCTTTTAAGATTGTGAATGTTTGAAGACAAGGAACACAGCTTCTTTCCCTCTGTGTCTTCAGGTCTTCCACAGTAGCAAGCACAGAGAAACAGTCAGTAACTATTCTTAAATAGAATGAACAGTCAAAGTTTGCAGTGGAAAGTAGCTCAGTAATTCTGAAGGCAAGTATGATCCTTTCTAATAGGTAACCATCAGATAATCAAAAGGTGGGATAGAGTTAGTAACTAATAATATTTGAGAAAATAATTAGGATGTATCATGAACCTCTCTGTTTAAAATCCAGTAAGTGGATAAGAAAACAGCAATTAGTACTTTATTTTGAATCTGATGATTTCTACTCATTTTGTATCTGTTAGCTCTTCTTATTAATTGCATAATGGAGGAAGCCTAGTTCTTAAGGAAAGATGCTAAAGTTGAGGTATAGTACTTTTATTATTCAGTTAACTTCCATTATACACTTACTTTCTCTTTAGCTTAATGTCATTGTAGTGAGCGGTACATGAATTTAGCAACTAACATTCATTTCATGTGAGTTCTGACTTCATCAATCTTTATTAACAGTAATACTGAATTCAAGGCATCAAAGCATGATGAAGCTTGGCTTATTGGTGGCAAGTCAGTTACTTCCGGGCATTTTTTCTCTTCCCAGCACCCAAAGAGCCACCTTCCAAAATGTTGCCATAGAAATGCTAATAAAAGCACCACCCTCCATTCCATAGCCTTTGGTGATGATTCTGACCATAATCCCATTTGCTGTTTACCACTGTTTTGTTAGGAAAATCATTTGCTGTGCTTAACAGGTGAGACTCAGAGATATTAAATAAAATTGAGTGGTGTTAACTAGCTCCTAAATGGTCAGCCTGGGCCCTGAAACTTGCTTTCTTATTTCAGATCTTACATTAGAAATGAAGAACATGTATTTCCCCAAAAATCTTAAGGGAGAACTTTCCAACTTATTAGCTATAATTAGTGTGTTTATATCTCTCACTGCTGTAAGCCATATTTTAAAATAAATACATGGTTAAATGAAGTTAAAAACTTTATATTCCCTGCCTATAGGCCAAGAGACAGAAGGTATAATTATGATAAATGTAGCAAATAAATGTTCTTCAGTGATTTTTTTATTAGATTTACAACCTTTTCTTAAATAATGGCTAACACTTCTTTTGAAGGAAAAAAATTTAAAAGTTTTATACTGTGTTCTTATTATAAAAATCTAAACATTATTGATGCAGTGAAACTTCCCTTACCAAAACACCCACGACATCCTCTCTCCTTCCCAAGAAATCTATAATTATTTAGTAATATTTTTTACTGGACTTGAGAAGCTATTTTGAAGCCATAGTATGTAATATCTATAGGTATGCTGCACTGCCCTGTCAGTGATCTAGAGTTTCTGCTCATTGGTGTCTTTTTGGTTGTTTTGCAAGTTTACAGTTGTCTAAAGGATCTTTGATTTCTGAAAGAACAAATGTTTCCTTTTTTAGCTCTTCTAGAGCATGTTAGGTATGAATTTTTAAAAAATAAATTTGTTATAATGAGTACTTTCTCAGAGAGCTGTTTTGTGTTCTTTTTGTTTTCATAATTAAAATTACTTTATGAATTGTGTAGTATTTTAAGTTTTAATAGATGTTCCTTATGGAACATTTTATTTTGAACTTTTAGCCAGTTAGATCTGTGGGGGTTTTTGGTCTGTCTGTTTTATGTGTTTTTCTTCGTGATGTGCTTCATTATATCCTTGAGAAATTTATATATACTATACAGAAATGAATTTATAATAAACTTTGTTTCTACATCAGGTTATATTCGTGACAGTAGCAGAAATGTTTTAATGCTTGCTCTTAGCCTAATTGTTTCCAGCAAATGTTTTCTTGCAATCTTTTAATGTAAAAGTAAAATTTAAACTTATAAAATAACTTGCATTCAACAGGTATTTGCAGGTATCTGCTGTATCCTCAGACTGTTGCAAGCACAGTAGTTAATTGATTCTAAAATCAAGTGTTTACTTCAGTGGAATTTTGTATTTAAAAATAAACATGCCGTGGAGACTTTGTTAATTTCATAAATCATGAACTGTTTTTGTGAAATACATGTGCCAGGCACGTGGGGGATCCAAAGCATGAGTGAGAGTGTCTGCAGTCAGAAATCCCCCAGTCTAGTCGGTAGACCAGCAGGTGAGTTACACGTTGAGGCTGTTGGTTGCTTGTGACACAGTTACATACAGAGCCCTCTGTGGCCAGAAGAGGGGGCAGCCCGCCTGCTGAACAAGCAGACTACTGGGAAGTTGAAATTCATCGTTCTGAGAAGCCCTGTATTGAGGACTCTGAGAAAGCCTCCTGCCGCCAGCCTCTCTTGCTCTGACCTGTCCTTTTCATTGCCAACAGGATTATCTTGCTAAAAATCAAATTAGAGAAGGTAAAGAGTGTTAGGCTGAAGATCAGTGTAGCGTTTCAGTCCGGGACAGTGACCTGTGCAGGGCAGCAGGAGAAAGGCAGAGGAGAGCGCGGAGAAGCTCACATGGCCCTGGTACAGTTAGACTGGGAGATGCATTTGAGCAGTAGGTGTCAGTCAAATTATATGATGCACTTAGGATTCAGGGGCAGTGTTCTTCAGATATAGTGCTGCACCATGGTGCTATATAAACTGGAATAACATGATAGACTTTGGTTCTCGAGAGGAAACTCCACTGGCAACATGAACATTGGTTTGGAGGGAAGAAGAGGCTTGGTGGCCAAGAGAAAAACTTTACAATAAATTCCTAAAATAGGGACTCTTTTAAAAGTTAAGGTAGTTAATTTTTAGCCTACTTGGTATATAACCCTTTTTTAATTAAATGCTAAACTTAATGCTAAATTTAAAATCTCCAATAATGAAATCAGAAAAACATTCAATGATCATTTAGCGTTGCTTTTTTGTTTTTTTGTTTTTTCTTTTTCCTGTATGTCACTATGTTTTCCAAGCATGTTATTTCTTGGTCCCAAGAAAATTGATGCTAAAGTAAGAGTCTGCTGAATTTAAACTTGCACGATGTTTGTATAGTGTCAGTTTTGCGTTGTTTGACTATTTGAATCCAGCACAAACCAGCTTAAAGCTCTATAAACATAAATTAACCTCGCATTTCTGGGATGCTACCTTTGGCCTTATTTACTGTGTTTTGTTGTTGTAAAATGGATATGAAGGATGATCACTGAGGTCCTTGATCTGTTTAATTGTAATATGTACTTCAGCATTCTATGGCATCATGGGAAATTTAACTTTGAAATAATTCCTTTGTTTACTTCTTAAACTCTGAAATAAAGTTTTCAGCTCTCTTTACTTTATGCTTCTTTGATCTATGCCGGTGGTGGCAAACCCATGGCACAAGTGCCCTGGCTGGCTGTTTTCATTGAAAACTCCAAAAGGTTCACCATCACTGATGTATGCAGTCATGTATTGTTTGGGTATTTCAGTTAACTTATAGATTGGTTTAAGTATCAGGTTTTATATGTGTAGTTCTAAAAAATGTATTCAATGGGTAAGTAAAAAAAATGTATATACAAGCATCTGACATTCTTCTGGTTTCTGTCTACTAATGTGATCACCTTTTCTTTAATGTATGTTTTCAGAACACTGTCATAGAGGCATCCATTCAGCTTCCCCCTTCCCTTTTCTCGCCAAAGCAAAAAAGAGAAGTCAGACTAACTGAAGACTCTCTTTATAAGCTTCAACTCATTGCATTCCGCAATGGGAAACTTTTTCCAGCCACTGGAAATTCAACAAACTTGGCAGATGATGGAAAGCGGCGAACAGTGGTTACCCCTGTGATTCTCACCAAGTTAGGTTCGTATGCAGCATATGTTACCCTGTACTCACTGGACAAGTGTAGTTTATGCTTCACAGTTCCCGAAAATGCTTATTTTTGTTCCTTCTCATTTTAATGAGTCACTAGTGAAAAAAAGATCTAGCAGAGTACCCATTACTGTGTAAGTTGACATTTAATTCTTTAAGAAATTTGTTTCACAAATACTGTTATTTCTCATTTTCTCCAGATGGCGTGAATGTAGATACCCACCACATCCCTATTAATGTGACACTGCGTCGAATTGCGCACGGAGCAGATGCAGTCGCAGCCCAGTGGGATTTTGATTTGCTGAATGGACAAGGAGGCTGGAAGTCAGACGGGTGCCGTATACTCTACTCAGATGAAAATATCACTACAATGCAGTGCTACTCCCTAAGTAACTATGCAGTTTTAATGGTATGACAGTTGTTAACTTTATGCATAAATACTAAATATTCTAATTTTTTCCTTTGCATAATTAAACTTAAATGGAGATTTCTTTTTTTAAACTTTTAACAGAAATTGCTCGCTGTAATTATGGAAGGGGTGATGTTTGGTATAATTCTGATTTTAAAGGGAAATTGAGTTATTACCAAGTGAAATGTATGAGATTATATTTAGTGTAGAAATTTTCAGTAAATTTTATAAGTCAGGCAGTTCAGCTGGACTGTGGTCTTCTTAAAACGTGGAGACATCATGGTCTTATATAGTCTAGTTTTGTCAACTTATAGCCATTCATTTGCTCAAAGATGATCAGTACCTGGGGAAACAGTTTTCTTGCTTTAGTGTTACCTTTTCCTGCAGTGCGCTATCATCATTAAACTCCTTTTGAATTCAGAATTAATGGTGATGTTTTTAGTTTTCGGACTGCGAGTGACAGTACTGATATACATTATGTCTTTTTAGTTTTAATGCCGTCAATCTAAGGTGGTTTTCTGTTTACCTTTGTTAACGCCTATTAATCTTTTTGGTCAAGAAACTTGTTACTAATATAGAGGAGTAGGCCTTTTTATTATTGGTATGTTTAAATGAATCTGATTCCTGAGATAATTATGAAGTTAGCCATCATAGGTGTTATTTGGTATTGCAATTACATGTTACTAAGATCATGAAGTATATTTAGGCTACAGTGGAAGGAATTAGGAGTCTGAAAGACATTTCTCAGAATTGGTTTGAGGTTAGTTCAAGGACAGGGACTTCCACATTTTTATTTACTTCCAGCTGTGAATCTGGTACCTAGACAGTATTTTTTGGAGCACCAAATAATCCCGAAACAGTATACAGTATTTTATATTTTGTGGATTTTTCTTTTCTTGAAAAAAACAAGAAATTATCTTGAGATAATCTTGCCACTAGAAATGGTTTTGGGGTGAGTCTGGATTGTAATAAATGTTCCTCAACTCTTTTTTTAGTTTTCTTTGCTTTCAGCTTTCTGTATCTTACCTGGTACACTGGCCAAGCAGGAAGGAAAATGAGTTGATTCTTTAGTAAGGATTAAAGATTTTCTTTTCACTATGTCCTTCTGAGCATTTGGTACAGCCACACACAGTGTTCCTGAGCATGGGTGCTGTTCAGTCTGCTTGGTGGTGGATGAATTCTACATTAATTAGACCCAGTTGTATTTGTTGAAGGTATTTATCTTTTTGGGCTTAAAGTTAGGGTTGACTGTTTATCAGTCTGTTCACAAATGGAAGGTGTCTGCTTTCTGTGAGTTTGGTGTTCACATTTTCTAAGTTCACACTTTCTGTTTTGTAGTTGCCTTTTAAATTAAAGCACAAAGCATGAATTCAAGTGTTGAGGACATTTTGTCTTTCTCTTTAAAAGGTTTAAAACTAATATACTAAAAGAGAAACAATAGAAATGCCATCTTGAAATGTATATAATGGTTAGCCAGGAAAAGTTGAACAAAATAAATGAAATGCAAAACACTAAAAAGGCATTTTATAACCTGCGTTATGATATTGCACCATATGAAACTATTTTTATTTAATCTAATGCTGGTGTTAAGCATCTATTTTTGAATTTCTTAGCTGTTCTTCTTAACTATTTAAATTAGTATAATCCTTTTCTAGAAGGAATAAGCTATTCTTTTATCTTTCAGACTTCTAATCTTTTAAAAAATGTAATACACAATTCTTTAAAATACAGTACTTAGATTTTTTTCTATTTATTTTCAAAGAATTTTCACTTTTCTTAAATGTAACTCTGCCACCTAGAGGCAGTAACTGAAACGTGTTTGAAATTATTGACAAAATAAAGTTAGTATATGGGAATTTTATTTTTTAAAATAAAGTTAGCATATGGGACTTTTAACCATAAACACAAAGTTAATGAAATTGTGTGTGCTCTAACATAATTAAAGTTAATGCCTAAAAAGAAATGTCTGTTAAAATTGTAAAAACATCTTTTTTTTCTTCTAAAAATTTTAAAATAATAGGTAAAATTCAGTTGATTTTGAATACCATATGAATGTATCATTTTATATAGGAATGTAAATTCCTGTTTGAGAAGATGGTTGATATATCTTTCCCCAATCTGGTCTTAGAGAATTTTGTATTAAAAATAAGATAGAAAGGTTATATTTGTTTGTAATTCTAGATCAGATACATGGTTGCTTCAGTGTATATCCTACTATATAACCAGTTATGTTCTAAGCCCTCAGTGGGAGTTATAGAAGAAATTTAGGTGGAAATTGGGTTTGTTTAAATAGTATGATCAGAAATAGCCATTTGTGGCAGAAAGAGTCACAGGAGTTTGGATCAGTGTGTGTGTGTGTGTATGTGTGTGTGTGTGAGACGGTCTAGTCTGTGTGTGTGTGTGTGTGTGTGTGTGTGTGTGTCTATGTGCAGAGGCTGAATAGAAAGTAGGGTGATAATCTGATTAAAGCTAACCTACATGAAGCTCAGTATTTTAACTGGTAATAGTGTTGAAGGTAAAGTAATCTCTATATTTTGGTTCCCCTTTTGTTATTATATTCACCTAGAAATAGAAACTAAAGAAGACTTATTTCTCCTCCTCTGTCTGGTGATGCTTTTTAATTTGTTTACATAAAGCTTGGTGAATGAAAGTAAACTTTAGTTTCATTTACTCTATAATTGACCGTGAAAGCTACTAATGTTTTCGTTTAAATCACTTTAGAAAGTACGTTCACCTAGAGTAGATGTTTTTACCCATTAAAGTGCAGTGGAAACTTGAATCCCCTGGTCTGGTCTCCCATCAGTGTTGTAAGATAACTATGATTAGTAGCATCATGCATATTGTTGAAAAGATTTTCATTTGTATTGGAACAATAAATATAAAGGTGTGTTTTCTCCAATTTTTATACAGGGATTATATGCTATATATAAAGTTTTAGTTTGAACCATGGTTTTTTCAATGGAAGAATGTATCTTAACTTTGAGGATGATATAGCTTAAAAGAAGTTGATGGTAGGGGCCGGGAATATAACTCAACGGCCTGGCAAGTGCAAGGTCCTGAGTTCGATCCCTGGTACCGAAAAAAAAAAAAGTTGATGGTAGAAATGGTGGCTAATCTTTATTAAGCACTTATATGTCAGGCATGCCTCTGATGTCTTTATGAGCATTAATGTGTTTGGTTGTCAAAACAATCTCAGGAGGAATAGTGCTGTTATCACCCCAAGTGACAGATGTGGAAAGTGAAATGAGAGACTAAACCCCATGACATCTGTGTCGGTCAGCTTTCTGTCCCTGTGACAAAATACCCAAGGATAACAACTTAAGGGAGGAAAGGTTTATTTTGGCTCATGGACTCATCTGAGTGCATGGCCAGCTGGCCCCAGTGCTTTCAGGCTTCAGGAGATGTAGAAGGACGTGGCGGGAGGGAAGCTGCTCACCTCATGGCCACCCCAGGAAGCAGAGAAAGGGGGACAAGAACACGTGTTCATGGGCTTCTTCTTTTCTCTTTTGTTCCACCTGGACCTGAAGACTACTGGACAGTGCAACCTCCATTCAGGGAGGTCTCCTCCTTCAGTTTATTGTTCCACATGACAACTGTCTCTGGAAATATCCTCACTGATGTACCCAGAAGTGTGCTTTTCTAATTTCCTAGGTGTCAGAAGTCTGGTTCTGGAATCTGTGTTCTTAATCGCTTTGCTGAATCTCCTTTCTGCAAATCCATACCAATCTAAGAGAGGTTCTTCATTTTGCTCTCTTACCTGTGAATATTACTTCATGTCCCTACCATAATTTGCTTAGATATTTCTCTATTGTGTTTGTTTCCAGTAGTTTGGTTGTGTGCTACCATTTTGCATATTTAAGAAGATATCTGCAGAGTAAATTTCTGCAAAGTGAAACTGATCATTGGAAGAAACATCTCTTCCTTCCTTTTTCATTAAACTGAGATGCCCAGTAAAAGACACCAATCTTACATGCATGGATTAATGATATTTTTACATGTGATACACAAATTCAACCACCACCACGAGAGCAGCCATGAGCTCCTGTGTTTTCTTTCTAGTCAGTTGCCATTGCTGTCTTAGAAGATGTCCTCCCGCGTATCTGTCCCCATAGGTAAATTTGCATGGTCTTAAACTTTACATAATTGGATTATACAGTCTGTACCATGTCTGGTTTCTTTCTTATTACGTTGGTGAGATTTATCTTTGTCTTTACAGGTAGCAACAACTTATTTTTTCTTCTGTTCTTCATATTAGTGTATTGAACAGATGAACATACCACAATCTGTCCATTTTGTTGTTTAGATATTTGGTTATCAAGAAAAACGTACTCTGAATATTCGCATACAAGTTTTCAGTGGAAGTGTATGCTCAGAAGTAAAATACCTGCATTGTAGACCAGGTGCTCACCTTTAGAGTTAGTGCCACACAGTAGATCAAGTGGCCTTACTTGCTTACAGTCTCACAGTGGTGATAATTCCAGTTGTTCCATGTCCTGGCTGACCCTTAGTCAGCCTTAGTTCATGATTTTGTGACCATATTATGAACATCATTGTGGTTCCTAAAAATGTTACTTCTGTGATTCCTAAAAATGTTAAGCATCTCTGTATTTTCTTATTGATAGTTTAGTGTTCCCTTTTGTGAAGCTCTTACAAACTCTTAGATTTTTTTTAAAAGGGTTTGTTTTATAGGCAGTCTTGATATGAGTTGTGAATATCTACTTTTTGCTGGGTTTGTGCATTGCAGATAGCCTTTCTGTCTATGCCTTTGTCCTTTTTCTGTTAATCTTTTTCTGAACGGTTTCGTAATTTTTCTGAAGTCTGGTTTCTCAGTTTGCATTTTGTTTTTTGTAGTTGGTGCTTTTTACATCCTCTAAGAAATCGTAGTCTATTCTAAGTGCATGAAGGTCTTGTTTCCTTCGAGTAGTCCTAATATGCTTTAACATTTAGATCACAATTTGACTGACGCTGATTTTTGTCTGTAGTTTGAAGTAAGGGCATCAAAATCCTTATATATTCTTTATTTCCCCGAAAGGAGATAATAAAGTAACACAGGTCAGTCATAGTTGTTATTCTTTTTTTTTAAATTCTGATTTCCGACACACAGAATAGTGGCCAGAGATGTTTTCTTTGGGTTCTTGTTGTTCAGATCTTGGTTAATTTAGATAATTGCTCATTTTAATTATTCTCATTATTGGTATGATCATCATGAATTATTTAATACTTTCATTATTCTATATTTAGCAGTCCTCAGACTTGAATTACCTCTTATAAGTACCTCTTACTACTCTGTCAAGTAAAGAGTTCTGGAAACTCTTTTCTCCTTTATTTAGAGCCTTCTTAATCTTCATGAGTTTTCCCACACTGCGGGTGTTCTGCTTTTCTTGCATCAGTGTAGTTAACTTCTGTGCGCAGTGTTATTTTTCACTTCCTGCTTAGTTTTCTCCTTCAGCTTGGTGCTTTGTAAAAGTGTGATGCCAAGATCTCCATGAGCCATAGGCTGTGGTGTTAGCCCCTGGGTGCGGACTCTTGTTTTACTAACTCTCGTGTTGCAAACAAGCAGTAGTTTTTCCTCTTGAAAGTTATCTCCTTATGTCATTTTTATACAATGCATTTAGTGATTTTTTTTATATTAACACAGACTCTGTAATTATTTACTAGCATTATTATAAATAATTTGACTCAGATTTTGCTTCATGTCTCATTCTAAGTCTTCTAACTTGATTACTATCCTAATTTTGCAACTATCTCAAGTAGTTTTTTGTTTTTTTTTTGTTTTTTTTTTTTTTTTAAGGCAAATCTTTCCTAAGTCACTATATTGCCAAGGCTGGGCTCAAACTTGTGATTCTTCTGCCTCAGCCTCACAAAGTGCTGGAATTATAGGCCTGTGCCATCATACCCACCTTCTTTTATTCTCTTGTACTGCTTAATCTTGCCAACTGCACTGTGGTTTGTTTTTCAGTTTTTACCCCTTTGTTTGTTTGTTTCTTTCTTTCATTTATTTATTTGTTTTTATTTTAAAGAGAATCAAACAAAAAAATCAGAACAGAACAAAGCATATCAGAACAATACAAGCAACACAGGACTTCAAAACAAGACAACAGGAAATCAACAGTAGCTACCATAATGTCTCTTAGTTTCTTCAAAATAGTTGTCCATATCTTCACACACAATAAACTCAAACAAAACAAAATAATATAAAACCAACCAAAACATAAGAATGAAAGCATTACGGGCCTTCAAAACCAGACAATAGGAAATCAACAATGGCTACCATAATGTCTATTGTTCTCTTCAAGAGATAGCTGTCCATACCCTCACACATATTGATACTAAATAATAGAAAACTGAATAAAACCAATCAAAACAAAGAATAAAAACATTATAGAACTTCAAAGCAACATGATAAGAAATCAGCAGGGGCTACCATAATGTCTCATTTTCTTCAAAATAGCTGTTTGTACCACCACACATAATAAAATCCATTCTTGTAAACTCTTCAGGAGAAATTCTAGGCATATATAAGCCTATACATGTACATTTATCCTTTCTGTATTAGAGGGAAAAACAAAACAACAAAACAAAACAAAGAAATACAAGAAGCAAAAGAGACAAATAAATAACAATAACAAAAACCCCAAAACAATAATAATGTGGGCTTTCAAAACAAGGTGGTGGGAACATAACAAAGGTTGTTGTTTTGCATAGTTATCTTCAAAAGAATAACTCAGATTACCAGGTATAGACATGCACAATTGATCTAATCCTATGAATGTTGACTGTCTTATTCCAAGAACTAATAGAATTAGTAGTACAATCATCTTAGCTATCTTAGTACCCCTTTCTTTTAAATCTGGAAGCCAAGAATGGTTTTTATGTTTTTGTTTTGAATGGTTAATAAGTACTTGCACAATAGCTCAAAATACAACCTAAAAGCTTTATCATCTGGCTCTCCATACATTTCCCTGAATCTTTTTCCGCAGGGCCCTCTTCCCATTTGGGCAGCTCACAGTTCACCTGCGCCATCAGTGCCCTCTGTGACCCAGACAGAGGGGCTCGCTTGTAAGTTTCTCTAGTTATTCAATGGAATTATAAGCATTTTGTCTCCTGTTTTAATACTTGCTTTCTTTCTCATTCTGTGGCACATACATTTGGTTTTTGGAAAAAAATACTAATTTCTTTTGAATTCGAATGTTAGACACAATAAATTTTGAGAACTAAATTGAAGTGCTGTCTGATGCTTTATTAGCTAACATCCTGCTCCCCATGTTTTGTTACCATCTGCTAAGGACTGTAGAAGGCATCCTTACTCATCCCCCTGCCACCCCTTCTTCAAACCCTGTGGGATGATTGGTGGGTCTCCAGTTCATAGAGAAGTAATGGCCCCAAGTCGTACAGCTTTCCAGTGCAATGTGCTGTTGAACGTTTCCTCCAGGAATCTAAAGCAGGCAGTGCATGAAAGGAGTCTGGAGGCTAAAGCCTAGATAATGGAAGTTTACCCTCAAGTATTAATTCTGCACCAACATGGTAGCTTTTCATAGAAATAGAGGGAAAATATATCTATTTTTAATAGCATCTCACTGCTTTTATTGCCTCAACATTTTAAAACTTTTCCTACTAATATTCTAGAATTTTAACAGAATGTGAATGTCTTGAGGCTATGCGGCATAGACTAATATGGTGGGCACCCTGGTTTTCTCTTGTGTTTTCTCCATTGTATTTTCAGTTTATACAGTCCCCCAAGAGCTGGGACGGTGTTCTGTCTATCCTAGTACATCTAGTGCTTGGCACAGTAGCATGGGCACCCAGCTAGTTTGTCAACTAAACAGGTGAACTGCAAGTTGGAGTCTTACGGTGTAGAGCACTGAAATTGGAATTCAGTTTCTGGTCTTCTGTCTTCAGCTTCGCACTAACTGATTTCTGTTGGATTTTTGTCATTAACTGTTTATCTTTTATTAAGGTGAGGGACTTAGTAAGATGTTCTGATGTGATCGTTTCTTGATCTGTTAATTTTATACTGTCAACTTTGGATTCTTCCCTGGGAAAATGCGCTTGTTTCCTCCCCACTCTGTTGAGGCCCTTTTTCATTCCCTTGCGGTTGGTCACCTATTTCCTTCCCTTTTCATTTAGCTTTTGTTGGTTCATGTATGTCAAGAGCTTTCTCATTACAGATACATTGCTAGGATCTGCTTCCTACATCTGGCCATCACCTTTCAGCATTAGAAGTCAGTGCAGAAAGTGGATCTGGCAGATCTATAGCTTTGATTCCTGCAACCCATTTTCTGGCCTGGCCACCATGACCAGGTTGGCGGTGGTGTCTTACCCATCTACCCTGGTGATTGCTAAGAAATGCAGCCTTAAGATGTCTATTGTTTTTATTTTAGTGGAACAATTTCTGCATTGTGTTTGAGAACACAGTCTCATCAGCCAAGCTCCTCTTGATCTCATTGTAGCATTTCACATCTCTATGTCTCCATTTTCCAAACTATAAAATGGGGATAGTCATACCCGTACCTCCCAGGGTTACTCTGTGAATTGCAGGACATAGTTAATGCCTGCATTGTGATCGTGCTATGTAAATGCCTTAGTGTTATTGTTTGTTGTTGTTGTTGTTGGCTTTTTTTTTTTTTTTTTTTTTTTTTTTGCGGCACCAGTGATTGAACTCACAGCCTCACGCCTGCCAGACAGGTGCTTACGCCACTGAGCCAAACTCCTGGCCCTAGTTTTTTGAGGCAGGGTCGCACTATGTAGCTCAGGCCAGCCTTGCGCTAGCATTGTAGCCCAAGCGGGCCTCGAACTCACAACGCTCCTCCTACCTCAGCCTCCCGAATGCTGGGATTAAAGGCGTGCGCCATTGTTGTTGTTTTTGACTATGTAGGGCTCTATGTCTTTTGCTTCCATACTGTACTATTTGTATCTTCATCAGACATTGTTGGGATCTGATTGTAAACCTGCTTTCTCTGTGGCTTTGAGCTCTGCAAGGGCAGGAACCATGACTTACACTACCATCTCCAGCACCTTACACAGTGTCTGATCCTTTGGTGTTTGTAGAACTTGAAGCTGGCTTGACTTTCAGTGATTGGGAGGTTTGTTCAGGTTTGTTGACTGGGGCAACCTCTGTCTGTTCTACCTTCTCAACTGGTGACTGAGCAGCCTCACACTTGGACTTGAGCAGCATTAAGGGGCGTGGCTTTGATTGCTCTTCTGTGTCACCCACATGTGGCCCGCCATTCCCTGTCTGTTACCCTCCCGTCTTCAGACTTGTAAACAAGATGGTCCTCCATTAAACAAGAGAATCTAGAAAGGCAAAGGTACGTGTGAAGATGATAGCAAGAAACATCAGTTCTCAAATCAAAGAGAGATGTCAGTGCCAGAGTTTTTGTTTAATTGTGTGTTTCAGTCACTCAAGGAAGTCCCTGTGGTTCCATAAAAGTGCTGCTAGCATGACTCTTTTGTTTTCCCCCTCAGGATTTGACAGGATCCGAACTGTATACCCAGGTCGCCAGTCTTTTGCATCCTGTGGTTTATACTACCGCTGTCATTCTCCTCTTGTGTCTCTTGGCCATCATTGTGACTTACATATACCATCACAGGTAAGAGCTAACATGTGCCACATGCAGATCTGTGGATTTGGATTTGGAGGGCTTCATTTTACCTTTACTGATGATAAAACTAATTTTGGTACCATGTTAGGCTTCCAAAGTAAGAATGCATACTGTGGAATCCATAAAAGCCTTCTTCAGTCCATGCCATTAGAAATGTGAATCATTAGTATATAAGTGATAAGTTCATCTTTTGCAGCATCCAATCATTTTGCTGGGCTGTGTCTAGAGGGGAGGATACTGGAGGTACAGGTTGGAGGCTGGGATGGTGGTGTGCATGGGAGCAAGGGGGTGAGAAGGAGGATTTTGTTACCTCTCGTTGGACCTACAGAGGTGTGCCTCGGACGCAACCTGTGTCAGGACTTTTATTTTCTGACTTTTTGCCAGTTGCGATATCCTTTATTTTATAAGTAGCATTTTTAGGAAGGATCGGGGCAGTTAAGTGTGGAATATAGTTTTTGTTCATTGGAGGCAAAGCTACAGAAACTTCTCTTTTTATGGCTGGAAGTAATGAACTAAAAGAATTTGCTAAGCAGGAATTCATTTTACAAAAGGTTTTGCCAGAACATATTTTCCTATTTTAAGCTGGACATATATGGCATTTCTTGACATTTAGTTAAGAAACAAAAGGAGATTTTGATATTTTAAAAAAAGAGAGAGAAAGAAAGACTTCAGCATTTCGTTATGAAAGGCCAGGAAGAAATACATTGGGCATTTACACCATGTTATTCTAGCAAGTCAGGAAAAAGACCCATCGGCACACTGCAGAAATTTCTAGGTAGTCAGTCAGGTAATCCAGCTGTCTTAAGACAACAGTACGCATGTTTATTATGAAGATTTTTAAAAAATTTATTTAAAAAAATTTTTAGTGTGTGTACCTAGTACATAATGATTACATTCCATATGGGAAGCTTGTACATAACACACCTCAGTTACTTTTCAACCCTTTCCCTCCTCTCTGTCCTCCCTCCCTCATCTCTAGGAAGGAAACCAAGGGATTTTTTTTAACTTCACATTGGTTTTTATTTTTTCCTTTTTATTAGAATATATTTTCAATAATACATAATAAATACATGCATCATGGGGATTTGGTATATGTACATATCACATCTTGAAATTTGTTTAGTCCTTTAGTGTAGATATAGTGATTCCATAAATGATTTGTCTTTTAATATAGAAAGTGAAATGTTAAGAAACTGTATTGACTTCTCAAATACTGTGTGTAATAGTGTATGTTTGATTAATAAAATGTTTAAATATAAAACAAAAGTTTCACCTTTTTTGTAGTTGGAGTTAACGTGTAAATGAACATCACAGTATCTCTTTCAAATGCACCAGACTGCATATTAATATTGTCTTGTTTTTACAACAGTTTGATTAGGATCAGTCTCAAGAGCTGGCACATGCTTGTAAACTTGTGCTTCCATATTTTTCTGACCTGCGTGGTCTTCGTGGGAGGAATAACCCAGACCAGAAATGCCAGCGTCTGCCAGGCAGTAAGTCAAAGTGAAAAATTGAAACAGTGGGAAAATAATGATATTACAATATAACTTTGTGTTTCATTAAATATAAAAGCAAAAATATTTCTTTAAAGTCTTTAATTAATTAAAGTTAAGCCTGATGCCTGTCCCTTAAACAGTTTTATGCTTCAAGTTTTAAATTATCATTTCATAACTGAATACCTAACTTTACTGGCTTGTCTTTTTATCCTTGGAAATTGAGCATTACTTGTCATGTCTATTACAATGTCTAACTTTTAATTGAAACATTTATAAAATCCCGACTTTAACTGAAAGAGTAGTGACATTTTCTGACAGTGAGGTTTTAGAAATTACTTCATTCAGTGAGAAAAGAATAGGAATTACATAAAAATAAACATGAGGCTCAATAAATAAAAGAAGTCTTCAGTTGTGTTTTCACATAAACCCTTATATACACACTGTTACTGAACAGTGTTCCTGCAGTATAGACATAAAAAAATTGAAACACTTCAGTGTAAGAGTAAGAAGTAGGTAAAATTTTATTTCCATATTTGTGTATTGTTTTTCATATGAATAAATGCAAGAAGTATCACATAAAAATTAAAGAGTTCTGGCTGCCTGGATTTACATCTCAGATCTTCCATTTCCTGGTTGTGTCTTTATGGGCAATTTAATGTTTTCCTTTTCACATTGTGATAGAAAACACATTAGATCTACTGTGTTTGCAGATTGTTCAGTGTACAGTACTGTATTAATTATAAGCACACTGTTGGGCACCAGATGCATAGAACTGTTTATCTTGTATGACTGACCGTGTATCAATCATCTTTATACCTATTGAACAGCAGCTTCTCATTTTCTTCTCCCTCAAGGACCTGTCAGCTCTCTGCTCCTGTGAGTTCGAGTACTCTAGATACCTCACCTAAATGGGTCATGAAACATTTATCCATGTACGATTGTCTTTTTTCACTTAGCAATCCTAAAGATTTATATGTGTTGTGGAATATGACAAGATTGCCTTTTAATGGCTGAATAGTATTCCATATGACTTTCTGTATTATACACAGATTGTTTTTACCTCGTGGCCATTATGAATAACATTGCAGTGAATACGAAATATAGGTATTTCTCCAAGATCCTCATTTTATTATTTAATCATTTTACATCTGAGTGTTCTCACTTGTCCATTGAGAGTAACTGAATTATTGGTGGGTGATCTGATTATTTATATTAAAAAACCCTAAGGAGTTTGCACAAAGAAGTTCAAAGATTGCATGAAAGTTTAATATACAAATGTTTGCTGAAATGCAACTATGAGAAAACATAGCGGATGAGAAGAGACCATTTACATAATATCAAAGACTATCAAGTACCTAGAAATAAATATTAGATTCAAAGATAGAAAGACTTAATTTCAGAAGGCTAGCAGATCTTCCTCAATTAATTAATCCATGGAAAGGGAATTTTTCATGAAGCTTGATGACTTTTATATTCGTCTGAAAGTGAAAGGTGAAAGCAAGCCAAGATACTCCTGAGAAAGAAGAGGAGGCTTAAGGGGCTGGGTGATAGTTAAGTCAGGTGGCAGTGGCTGCAGAGATGGCTGAACTGACCAGCACAGTGGTGTAGAGTCCAGACCCAGACCCGGGCAGGACTTGGGCTCCAGCGAAGATGGCGTACGTCATCAGCTGTGCAGATCACCGTGCCTGCGTGGGTCTGGGGAGGATCCACTTGGAAAGAGCTATAAGGGATTCATACCTCATTTTATGTTGAAAACATAACAAAAAGTCAATTGTGGTTGTATTAAAAACTTACATGTACAAGCCAAAATCTTAATTGTTTTTTTTAAAGAAAATATCATAGATCTTGGCATAAAGTTTTTTTTAATAAAACAATAAAAGGCATTCACTAGAAAAGAGATAAATTTGACTAAGAAAAAGAACATTTATTCATCCAGAGCCCTCGAAGGCAGTGAAAAGACAGATTACATATTAGAAGATGATATTACGATACATGCAACTGATAGAGCATTAGGATAAAAAATAAATTAATAATTATAATCATGAGCTGGGGCCACAAGTGCCCAGTAGAGGTGGTGAGAGAATGGACAGGCATTTCATGGAAGCGTAAGCACCTGGGGCCAGGATACATGTGCAGACATGTTCAGCACCACTGGTGGCCATGAAGATGCAAATGTAACATTTAACATTTTAATGCTTTTCATGATGGCAAAAACTAAGCCTGGTAACACCAGGTATTGATGAAAATGCCGATCCCCAAGCTCTTGGATATGCTGTTGGCGGAGATGTTAGTGGATAGTGGATACACTTCGTGTACTCCAGGAGTGTGTCCCTTGTAAGGTAAACCACTCACATACCTGGGAGCCCAGCAGGTTCCCTCCCAGGTCTAAGGGATAACCTTGTCCAGTGCATGGATATGAGTATTCACGATGTCGGTATATCCCATAGCTAAAAGCTGGACGCAACTCAAATGCCCATCACAGAGAATGAATGAATAAAGACTAGTATACTGGAGTCAAAACAAGTAAATTATAGCACTGTAGCATAGCAGTGATGAGTCTCAGGTAAAAAATGCAAGTCTCAAAAATCGTGTTTACCCTGATACCTTTTTTAAAATAAAAATGACTAAAATAGGCAGCATACCTTTAACAAAAATAACTAAGTGCAGTAACCTGTATGAAAAAGACCAAGACCCTAGGCTAGAACATGAGGATTTCCTTGAATGTGGAGGGATGTGATTAGTTAAGGTTATTTATAAGCTGGTAACTTTTGTCTTGCTGGTAGGTTCTTGGACGCTCATTATATTAATAACACCTATAATTAGATTAGCTAAACAAAGGCAGGCCGTGCTTAACCCAGTCATTACACGTGTCATGAACCTGAGCCTTCTGGTTAATCTAGCATTGTATACCTGAGAGCCGGTTTAAAATGTGTGTTTTTCTAAGAATTGTTGTGAGGATTAAATGTTTCCGTGGTCTGAGTCGTAGTAAGCATGCAGAAAACCTCTCAGTGAACGGTATCTACTACGGTGGTCCTATTATTTACTGACACAATCATCTCTCCACTGTGCAGTATTTTTGTTTGTTCCTGTGTTGGCAGCTATTAGTATACATTTGAAAAGTCAGCTTTGGCTTGGAATCTACAAGGAGTCAGATAAGAGCTCTTGGATCAACTTAATGCATGGACAAAGACATAGCTTCTGTGCACTTGGTTTTTAATTCCCCTGCATGTGGCTGCGTCTCATCAACCTTGAAGGTGTCATTTGTTATGACTTTAGGAATACTGTCCATCACCTCCCACTGTGCCAGTGCTTACTAAAATTCCACAGTACCTTCAAAACTCTACACCTTCCTATTACCTCTGGACTCTAAGCTCTCTCTGAGCAAGAATGATGTCAATTCAATTCACCCAGATTTACGCAGGGACCAGCGCAGGACCTGATCCTTAGTAGATGTTCAGCAGATATTTATCTATGAGGACAAAGAAGTCCATGTTGCAGATAGTAGAAATCATTCATGCTGGGAGCTGTTGTGAGCCTAGGCTCTGTTAGAGGATTACACAGCACACATCAGTATTAATGGTCTCAATTTGGTCTAAAAGTATTCATTGACTTGTTGAAGCAGACACATTAATTTATTTCATTAAGGAAATGAATAGAAAGAGTCCTTTGTAAAGATGACTGCTTTTCATTGTATTGAGTGCTGTTTTATACCATTTCTAAAGTGAATAGCAGGAATTGCATGGAATTTTTAAGATCTGTAGAACAAATGCCCATTAGTTAAAGGTTTACAAAAGGAAAGGAAAAGGCATGTCTCTAGATGGTTGCACCTGTTAATTTTCTTTTTTACAATGCCCTTCCCTTCTTTGAAAGACATAACATCACTTTTGATTCAAACGTTACTTAAAACACTTAATTGAGTTAATAGCTGAAAGGAGAGGGATGGAATATGAAAAGGACTGGTCGAGAATTCCAGATTCTAGTAGGTAGGTGCCAAGAACAGCTTGTTCTGCTAGGGGCTGAAAGTTTTGCCTATAAAGTAGTGGGTCAGGCTGGCTAAATTAAAGGACCCCACACCATTTCCTCATGCAGTTCCCAGTGCTTTCTATGGGCTTTGACTCTTTAAAAAGGAGCAGGACTAACAGGTTGAGGGATAGAGTAGAAGAGGCTGTTGGCTCTAGACCGGAAGGGATCTGAGTTCCTGGTCATGGTATGCTGCCAAGTAATTCTTTGCTCATTTCCTGGTCCATGATTTTCATAGCTATGCAGTTAAGGGATTTGACTTGTTGCTCTACCAACCCAGTCATTTATCTATTAAATGTAGTGCTAGTGGCTCTCCTCAGGTATCCTTTTATATCTGTTATCCAGAGAATGCTCTTCGCCTCAATCTGTGGGTCTGTCTGTAGCTCATGATTAATAATGCTGAGCAATCAGTGATGCTAAGAGGACAAAGAAAATTCACACACAAAACTGTGTTTTTGTATATCTCATAGTCATTCACTACTTCAAGCTGTAATTATTTTAGATTTAGTGTATTTATATATGATTTGTCATAGAGGTCTTTTATAAAAATAATTACTGGGTATGCTGTACTGTTTTAAATTATTGATAGTTTAAAAAACTTTAGGACATGAGTTATATTTTATGGTGAGGAAATATGTAGCTTGCTGGGTGTGGTGACACACACTTGTAATCTCAGCATTTGGGAGGCTGAAGCAGGAAGAGCACTCTTGAGTTCAAGACCAGCCTGAGCTACATAGTGAACTGAAGGCCAGCTTGCACTACACAGTGAGACTGTCTCAAAATAATAATAATAATAATAATAATAATAATAATAATAAATAAAATAAAGCTCTATTTAGGACAATTACTTTATATCTATTTTGTAGCTTTGGAAATTATTGTTCAGTGGTAAGGTGGCTTTCTTAAGTAGTAATCCATTGCATTTAATTGGTCATTTGTGTATCCTATGTATTAGATTACTTACTTCCAAACTATTTACCTTTCCATGTGGATCTGATTTACCTGTGACAGTGAGATTGTATTTCATACATAACTCAGGTGTTGGGTGAGAAATACCATAGGAAGTCCTCATTACTGCATCTTAATTCCTCCATTTTTCTAGTTCTTATGAAATGTTTAGTGATTTGCTTATGTGACTCTCTTAGCAGAGGTCATCAGACTCCTAAAATTCTCCGTTGGTTTTAAGCATTTAACAGAGAGACTTCTATGGTCTCAAGAGTGAATCCTTAGCTGGGCGTAGTAGCGATTCCCTGTAGTCCCCACACTCTGGGACACGGAGGCCAGAGGATTGCAACTTTAAGTCCACCTGGGACAACTTAGCAAGATCCTGCCTCAAAATTAAAACAATTATGGAGTGTAGCTCAGTGTGAAGACCCTGAGTTTAAACCTCAGTACTAAAGAAAAAAGAGGGGGGTTATTTTTCTGAAAAATTTGAAAATGCTGCAGAAAACATTTCAGACCCTAAAAACTGAGTTACTTTGCTTACAAAACTCTCCATCTTGCCCCTTCTGTGTTGAAACATCTTCAGCTTAATGTATTTCAACTTTCTGTCTCCTTCTTTTTATCTTTGTGTCAAAGAAAACTCCAGTGATGGTAGAATCCAAATCAATGATTTGTCTTGAATTTATTGGTTTCTGTGCACCAAATTCATTTATACTATTTTTACTTACAGTGTCTGGTGTAGCTTCAAACAGCTCAAAGGGCTATTTTATGCTTTTTGTTCCACTTCTGTCTATATATTTTACTTTCACACTGCAGTCAGCAAAACTAATGGCAACCAAGGAGCAGCTTATCTCTTTAGGCAGAAGATGACTTCCAGCAAGCTGGATTCTCCCTCCTAAAACACCTGTCATTGTGACATTTACCCTGGACAGTGGCAGCGCTTATTATTTTCTGTGCATATAAGGCTTTGATATCACCAAGGGTTAGCTGTAGAGGGATTCTTATTAAACTCCAGAGAGTGGTACACATGCTTTTGTTTTTGACATAGGTCTGATAATGTCAGCTCATTTGATTTTCTTGGGATTGGTGAAACCATCTCTTTAAAATGAGAACTTTTTGCCTTTCATTACTAGAATTTTACTTATAATATTTGTAAGAAAAAAAAAAAAGATCCAAAACAACAGTAAGTCATTAGTTAAGAAAGCTGGATTATTTTCTTCATGCATCAGTGAAACACAGCACTTATTTTTCTTTCTTCTTCTTTTTTTTTTAATATTATTTCTAGACAGGGTCTCACTATGTAGCCCTGGCTGTCCTTGGACTCACTACATAGCCTAAACTGGCCTCAAATTCACAGTGATCCTCCTTCCTCAGCCTCCAAAGTGCTGGGATTACGGGCATGTACCACCATGCCCAGTGGTTTAAAATTATTTTTTAAATTTCTCTTATCCCCTTTCATATTTTTAGATGGAATTTGTTTCTCAGCTAACATTGCTTTAAACACAGATCATATGATAAGCATGCTTCCTGTCATCACTTGTAAAAACCTCAGTATAATCATTTATATACATTTCACATGTCCTCTGTTCATTGAGCATCTAGTTATCCCAGATTCTGTTACTATTCGATCCCTACAAACCCCTGTAGAGCTGTCTATTGAGAATAATCCACTATCGTGTTGAGAAAACTTAATTTTAGAGTGATGACATTATTTTCTCAAATGTGACACTCTCCCTAATGAAGAGATTGGTGCTTAAGATTGTGTATGACTTTGTGTAGATCATACAGCAGGTAAGAGGTGGGTACAGTTTTAAAATCAGACAAATTTTTATTCCTGAGTTTACCATCTTAACCATCATTATATTATGTTGCTTTCTTACCAGAATAGAGGTCTGAGTAGAACTCAGGTCTTTCACCTAAAACATATTTCCTGTTAAGAATCCACTTAATTATTCTTTACACAAGATAAAGTGGATTTGGAGTCATAACCTTTCTACTCATTATAACAACAACAACAACAAAAAAACTGTAAGTGGATTAAGGGTTGGGCTAGACTCAACCTGGAGCCAATTAAAGGAATTGACCCAAAATGCCCAGGAGATGGTAATCAAAAATGGGAATCTGAATGGGTGGTAAAGTGCTTGGAGATAACTGAACTGAAAGTTACATGAAAGAAGGGGACACAAAAGTTACCAGTATTCTTAAGACAAAATAAAATACAAAACTATATACTGATTATAGATAAAAGATTTTGTTCCTTATAAATTCTTAAGAGATCTCTACTAATTAACCAACAACAAAGTTTGACTAGTCTGTTTATAGTTATAAACTCTGCAGTTGTAAAAAGTTATTGCAATTCAATCTGATCAAAAATATATTTGAGTGCACTCTGAAAAAAGAATTCCTGCTACAGGTGTAAGTGCGGTATCAGCGTTGGTGACAGAGTTTATCACCTTGCCCTCTGTGTGCTGTGCCTTTCAGCTTCTACTTACCCTTTCCCTCCGCCTTTTTCCTTAAAATGGTTGCTAGAAACTGAACCCTATTTGTGCCATTGTATCTGTGGAAAGCATGCCTTTGGGCTCCTGTTGTTTAGGAGTCAGTGATGTAGTGTGTCATGGATCATCTCAAATGTACCTGGTTGTCTGTGAACCTCCTAGATCTAGCTGCTGGTTTGTGTATTGTAATCATCTGTTAAAAGAGTGCTTGATTTTATTAGCAGGCAGAAAAGTTGATCACTGAAATCGCCTTTGTAGTGTTCTTTAATCAGGCTTGTTAAAACCTACCTTCTTCAGTTTATATATATTCTTCAATCTTCCTTGTAGGTTGGGATAATTCTTCATTATTCCACCCTTGCCACTGTACTATGGGTAGGAGTGACTGCTCGAAACATCTATAAGCAAGTCACTAAGAAAGCTAAAAGATGCCAGGATCCTGACGAACCACCCCCTCCACCAAGACCAATGCTCAGGTATCTTAATACCTTTGTTGTGTTCAGTGCTGATCATCCGTTTGCTTGACTTTAATTGAAGCATGGTTATAAATTATAACAAAAATTGGTAAGTGCCCTTTGACAAGTAAAATGATGGACCTGTAAGCTGTACTGCCTGACTTTGGCTGTGGGTTACTATCCTCCCTGCCGTGATTCTTTGCCAGCTTCTGTACTCTTGCTGTCCCTCTGAGCACCTCTCTACAAAGGGGATACCTCCACTCCTAGAGCTCTTGGGGAGGAATGAATACATTAATGTACAAAGCACCTAAGATGGTACTGCCCCTGTGGCAGACTCTATGAAAAGTTAACCTTTTAGTTCCTTGAGGTTATATATCGTATTTTTAATTTCTTCAAGAGAGAACCCACTTAATTGTTCTCCATACAAAGTGAATTTGGAGTCATGGCCTTCCTACCCATTATAATGATAATAATAAAAAAATTGTAAGTAGGTTAAGAATCTTGCTAGAGGAGTAAAAGCCGTATCAGCAGTGGGGCTGTCCTGAACCTGGCTCTGGGATGGGGACTGAAAGTGCTGTCCCAGCCCTTGAGAAGTTTAAGGTGCAGGATGGGAACTACGGGAAGTTTTGGGGAAGCACAAAGAAAGGAGCCATGAATTGGAGCCACAAGGAAGTGCTGGGGCACTGCCGTGAACCTCGCTTTTGCTGACAGCAAAGGGTAGAGGGGCACCCCGAAGGGCAGCAAGCCGAGGAACCTGACAAATGTAGGATCCTAGGGTGCCTACGATGGAGGAGCAGGAATTTCAGGGGCAAAGCTGGGGGTGGGCCTCCCTGGGCCCTATTAGAATGTGGGCTGCCACACAGTGTCATTTTGGAAAGATGTAATGGTGTTTTCGTGGAGCGTAAATCAGAATGTCCTAGAACAGTGATGGTGAAACCTGTAAGAGCTTTCAGTGATAACAAACAGCCCGCTGCGGGACACGCGTCATAGATTTGCCACCACTGCCCCAGAAATAAGGAATCCCTAAGAGGTCATTAGGATTCTTCCTATGAGAACTGAAGCCAGAACGCTATCCTGGAGAAGAGAGAGGAGGAGAGGACAGCGTGTTTGAGAGGTGTGAGTTACTTTCTCTAGGATTGCTGACCAGTTGGATTTAAGATGAGAAACTGAAGATGGCTAGTTTGCTTGACAGATGGTATTTCCATTACCTTGGAAAACACTGTAAGAAAAATAGAAACGGTGAGGGGCATGGAGGGAAGCCCAGGCAAGCTACCCATTAGGTCTGGTAGCCTTTTCCCCAGGGTCCTGGAACGTGCCAGTGCCTTCTTTTGGAACATGTGCATTGTTGGAAGTCCTGCCCTCAACAGCTTGACACTGTGTACACAGGCACAAGACATTTCCAGGTGCTGTCATGGAAGCCAGGATAATGAACAAGATCTCCTGAGGAGAAGTTAGTTAAGAAAAGAGTGAACCCTGGGCCACATCTATGTTTAATAGGCTGTGGGAAACACTCACTGGCAGAATGACAGAGAACACCTGATAATGTAGAGAATTCCAGGGGAGAGTGGTTCTGTGGAGGATGAGGGACTGCAGGGGTGCTCGGCCTCTACAGAGTTACACAGCAGGATGGTACGGGGCACCTCTGTCACTTGTGTTGAAGATATGCGAGAGAGATAGTGATTGACTAAGACGTCTGAGAACCCCGCCCTTTAGCTGCTACTTGTCATTGCTGGGTTGAGTAGAAACATGAAAAGCAGCTCCAAACCCTGTGCATCCCTGGAATGGCCCACCTTAGCTTCATACCCGCTTTGCTTTAGTCCAGCTCCACCCCCTAGGGCTGGTCCCCTCTGTTCCCAGGGTACAGAGCTTAAGGAAGCCCAAATATATAAGGATTTTCAAGGTAGGCTTACAGCGGCTCCCTGTAGAATCAGGTGTGGAAGGATGCAAAAATGCCGTGTGCGCAGTGAAGAGCCAGTCAAAGATCGAAGACTGCAGAGACCCACGCGAGGCTGTTAGGAAGCCAAGAGGATCTGCACTGCAAGGCTGGAGTGTCTGCAAGGTCAGAAATGGTTGTCAAAGGCAATGGCAAAGACTGGAGTTCCTCCAAAGAAGCAGAAGCAAGACCTCCTCCTTCTTTCCCTTTTTATTCCCTCCAGGCTGCTAGCCTATTGGCCGGTGCCACCCACACCTAGGGTGGGTCTTCTGTCTTCAGTAAGTCATCCAGACACACAGAGAACTGCTAAAACAACATGAGTGTTCCTTACTCATGTTGACACCCTAGTTAAGTATGACACTGAGCAACATTGCCATGTAGAAGGTGGACAAGCGCAGCCTGGGAGTTTCTCTTGATCTCCAGAGACAGCCTTGGCATCACGATGTGGGGTGGAAGCAAGACAGGTGATGGTACCTGTTTTTAGGAGTTAGAGATAGAAAGTAAAGTAAAAGAAGGTGATAGTTCAAGAAAAGTCTTAAAAGATGAGAAAAACTTTAAATGAGTTTCAACTAAAAATATGAGGGAGTGGAACAGGAGATTTTTAAGTAGTACAATAAGAGTTCATTGGTGCTGGGGAGTTTATGAGCAGGGAAAGAGCTGCACAGAAGATGACAGAAGCCTAGACTCATTTTGGAAAGGATGCCTTCTTTCCAGGTAAAAAGCAGAGATTGCTGAGAGGCAAGAGAAGTGGGGAAGAGTGTACATTTTGGCTTCCCTTTATCCTGACATAGAAGGCATGGTTGTAGTTTTACACGGTGTCTTCAGCAGTACTAACATCATCTTTAAGGATTTTGGTAAGCGTGGGATGGAGAAACAAGGCTATAAGGATTAACATGTCATAAATATCGCCTTTATCCAGCCCATTCAAGATTTAGGGCTGTTTCTCAGGGTGAATATAGAATTAAGAGTCTAACTGTGGCCAGGAGTATCCAGACAGAGCAGAAAGTTCACTTCAGAGAGCTTGATATTCAAGCCACACAAAGTTATTCTTGGTAGGACCAGTCACTGCCCTCTCACCCACTGTTCTTATGCATCTCTGTGTCCTTGGCTGTCCCATCTCATCCACAGGAAAGGAGTCTGAAGCTTTCAAGATCCAAATACCCTCCCTGTGTAATTCTGTTGATTGGGGAGGATGCAGAATACACAGATGACCTAACTAAACATCAGTGGTACTCATACATCATTACATTTTTTGTATGAACCCTAGCACAATGAAATGTTAATGTCAGTTTCGTAACGGGCCAAATCTCCATTTCACCGGCTGAATCTAAAAGAAGCCTCCAAAAAGAAAATGAAGCTAAGAATTCTACATGCAGTCGCCGAGTGTTCCTTTACCTATCCACAAGGTGGCAGGAGCTGACCAGCTTTCCTCAGCTCAGAAACTTCCTAGGCCTTGTAGTTTTAAAAAAGAAATTCCAAAAACCAAAGCAACAGAAACTCATTATTGCTTAGGAAAATAATTTTCAAGGCATGCGTTGTGATGTCCTGAAACGCTGCAATTCGTATACTTTAAAAAATACAGAATAATGAGCAGTTGTTCCCATTTTTCCTCCTTGTAGGTTCTATTTGATTGGTGGTGGGATCCCCATCATCGTTTGTGGCATAACAGCCGCGGCAAACATCAAGAATTACGGCAGCCGGCCAAGTGCACCCTAGTGAGTATTTTGTATTCTCTGTGTACTTGACCCAATTGCTTCTCTTTAAGTATTTTCTAGGCACTGCATTTTATTGAAAGTCCTTAGTTTGTTGAAATGCACCGCTTCTGATCCGGTTCACCATGTTCTTTCCTAGTTGCTGGATGGCATGGGAACCCTCTTTGGGAGCCTTCTATGGACCCGCGAGCTTCATCACTTTCGTAAACTGTATGTACTTCCTCAGCATATTTATTCAGTTGAAAAGACACCCAGAGCGCAAATACGAGCTCAAGGAGCCTACAGAGGAGCAACAGAGATTGGCAGCCAATGAAAACGGTGAAATAAATCATCAGGATTCATTGTCTTTGTCTCTAATTTCCACATCGGCCCTGGAGAACGAGCACACTTTTCATTCTCAGCTCTTGGGGGCCGGTCTTACTTTGCTCTTATACATCGCTTTGTGGATGTTTGGGGCCTTGGCCGTTTCTTTGTATTACCCTTTGGACCTGGTTTTTAGCTTCTTTTTTGGAGCCACATGTTTAACCTTCAGTGCGTTCATGATGGTTCACCACTGTGTTAATAGGGAGGATGTCAGACTTGCGTGGATCATGACATGCTGCCCAGGACGGAGTTCGTATTCAGTGCAAGTCAACGTCCAGCCCCCCAACTCAAGTGGGGCAAATGGAGAGGCACCTAAGTGCACCAATAGCAGTGCGGAGTCATCGTGTACAAACAAGAGTGCCTCGAGCTTCAAAAATTCCTCCCAGGGCTGTAAGTTAACGAACTTGCAGGCTGCGGCCGCGCAGTGCCATACCAATTCTTTACCTTTGAACTCCAATCCTCAGCTTGATAACAGTCTCACAGAACATTCAATGGACAATGATATCAAAATGCATGTGGCGCCTTTAGATGTGCAGTTTCGAACAAATGTGCACTCAAGCCGCCATCATAAAAACCGGAGCAAAGGGCACCGGGCAAGCCGGCTCACAGTCCTCCGAGAATATGCCTATGATGTCCCAACAAGTGTGGAAGGCAGTGTGCAAAATGGCTTGCCCAAGAGCCGGCTGGGCAATAACGAAGGACATTCTAGAAGCCGGAGGGCTTACTTAGCCTATAGAGAGAGGCAGTACAACCCACCCCAACAGGACAGCAGTGATGCTTGTAACACACTTCCCAAAAGCAGCCGGAATTTTGAAAAGCCTCCTTCAACCAGTAGTAAGAAAGATGCATTAAGGAAGCCAACCGTAGTTGAACTTGAAAGTCAGCAGAAGTCTTACGGCCTCAACTTGGCCATTCAGAATGGACTGATTAAAAGCAGTGGGCAGGAAGGGCCCCTGCTCAGTACTGATAGCACTGGCAATGTTAGGACTGGATTATGGAAACATGAAACTACTGTGTAGCATTGTTGGGTGTAGGTGGAAACTAACAAACTGTGATATTCACATTCCTTTAAGCTATGAACTTTTAAAACCAGTTTACAGCCACCTTAGGAATTCAGAACAATTTTGAATAAACTTCTAAGTTTTGGATTTTACTTACTTTATATTCCCAAATCATTGCCTTTTTTTTTTTTTTAATTAAAGTAAGTCCTTTAAAATGTAAGTTTACTTGTGAAAACATCAACAGGACATTTTGGGGATCTGAAGTGTAATTTCTTAGAATCTGTAATGCCTACTTAACATTTCAGAATTGTATTTAATAAAATGAATAGGTGTTTGTCACTTTGTAGTCCCTATGTTTTACAGTCTAAGCATTTGGCTCTGTTTTAATGAAACTTATACAGTGAGATGTTTTAATGAAAATTCTGTGTACACTAATTTCAGGTCTATTAATGTCATTAACTGTTGACTGACATTTAAGTTGAGTGCTTTTTGAATTGATGTGTTTTATAAATGTAGTTTTAAATATTACAGGTTTTAAAAAAGTTCTCACAGAATGGCTTTTATAAATGGAAATGCCTAAAAACTTTTCCTAGGTTGCGTAATTCTGCCATATCACTTCAACCATCTTAATACTATGTTTAACACTTTCATAGCTTTTCAGTGGTTTATACTTGGGTTTAGTTTCATAGTCTTTATTTCTGGTGGGTAGAGTCCTGTGCATGTGCTACCCTTGAGTGTAAATGAAGAGTTACCACATAAGATTCATTTCGACTCACTCTGGGTTCTTCATAACTAGCCTTTATGTTGGCTTTTGTATTGTATTTAAATAAAGTTCCTTAGGTCCACACTAAAGTAATGACCTTTAAATTCCATTCCAACTGACCCAACAGTTTTTACTAGGTGTTGGCAGTACACTGCAGTCCTTCCCCTCTGTCTTAGTTACTTTTCTATCATTACTGAGACAGAATACCTGATGCCCAAAATTAGGAAAGGAAAGGCTTATTTCTTACAGTTCTTAGGGGTTTCAGTCCATACTCAGTTGACTCTAAGGCAGTGTGGTGTGGTGGGGCAGCCATTCATGGCCGCTGCAAAACAGCAAGGGGTGAACTGGCAAGAGTTAAAAGACAGGCCTTCTTCCCTCCCTTCCACTGTATGTCGGCTCCAACCCTGGGTGGGTGCAGCACTCACACCACCAATCCCAGCACCAGACAACAACCAATCATGAATGCCAGACTCGGCCCCGTCCATGATTACATGAGGCTTAAGTGGGGGCCGTCTGACCACACTGTAACACCCTCTCTTGCCTGAATCTCACTGGGGTTTCCAGTTCTCTTTCATCTGCAAGACGGTGCCTGGGAGAATTCACAGCTCATATTTGTTTTCAGCAGAAGTCTAAAGATTTGAATCGAATCAGACAAAAGTTATATATTCAAGAAATGCTAAAAGAGGCATGTAGGTTAGCCTGATAAACCTCAAATTCTGAGAGAATAACTGCCAGCTTTCAGAGAACTATTCTTAGAGACACTGAAGGACCACCCATTGTCATGTAAATGTTCACTTTTCAGTAGGGTACCGCTTTAAAACGATTTTACTTTGCTTTTCTGTATTGAAACTGGTAATTCTAATTCTAAAGACCATTTGTAGGATAGCTTAGAAACATTGATGGGGTGAACAAGATGGCCAAGGACTAGGTTAAACACAGTTCATACAACTTCCTAGCCCAGGCTTTTGTGGTAATTTACTCTGCTTTGTGCAGATGGTGTTTGGAAATGACGAAGTTAAACTAATATGAAGGGAAGTGCATCATTCTTCCTTCATTATTGCTATTTTTATGTTACTCTGTTTTGTAGTTCATTCTTTTAGGGTTTGACCTGGTTGCCTGTTCTGTTGGTCAACTCTACACATGGAGAGAAGTTTGGTGCTATTTCCCACCTTTCCATAGAAATTGAAAATTTTCTTTTCTTGGAAATGTTTATTCATTCAGTATGCATTTAATAATTTAACCATAACTTCTTTTAAGCAGCATAGGAGCTAGGGATGGGGAAGGATCAGTGATGAGTGATGACTTTGTGCTGCTTTCCCATGTGGTTGAATTAAAGTTTGATATTTGTGTATGGGATGTGAATAACACTGTGCTTCTCTCGACTTTTGTCACTCATGACTTATGGTTTGTCACTGGCTAGATTTATATATTTTCCATAGAATTGGAAACTTAACATATTTCCATTTTCTTAGAGCTCAGTACATTTATTTTCTTTAACTTAAAAAATTGACAACAAAGTCCCAGAGAATTTAAGTGTTGTTAGACATACTGGCAAGTTACACCATATCTAGGACTAGGACTATGTTTCCTGAGACTGAGGAAGCCACCGTGACAAGCTTCTCCTGGAGATTAAACAGCACACATCTTCCCCTCCAGAGCCAGGAAGTATTGCTCAAATAAGGACCAAAGCTCCCCCAAAGTGAACCACAGCCTTTCTCAGCAACAAGGTTCCAAGCTCCTCCAATGATAATAGCCAAGGTCACATTAGAGAGGCCAGCATGACAAGCTCCTCTAGGAGAACCAACAGCTCCAAACAACAACACTTAGGAGAACCCACAACATTACTCTTCCTCTCCAGGTCTCCTTTTTTATGCTGGCAACAGTCCTCAGGTGGGCCATCCACACTCAGCCCCATGCTGATTCAGATCAGCTGGTGTTAAGTTGCCCACCAGTTACCAATCCACTGCAGTCACTGTGTCACATTTTGTTGCTTCTGCAGTGCTTCTTATCTACCATTTAATCACACTTAGTTCTCCAGGTTTTTTTGTGGTTTGGTTTCATAATGAGGTATAATTGTCTTTGTTCTACTTAGGGAACCACACATGACCTGTTTTTTAATTCCATGGAAGTTATTTTTTAATCATTCCATATAATGTGTATGATTAAATATATATGCCATACTCTGATGTTAATTTAATTTTTTACTAAACTTTTCATGTAACAAGTAGAAATTTGTTGCAAGGTGACAAATTGATTTGTGTGTACATATTTTTATGAATAGATTTATATACTAATGTAAATACCTGTTAGTATTTTGGGTCATTTTAGTAAATGATTTTTAAATCTGAGATACTTTAGATGTAGCAGTATAGCTACATCTATGTTCATTACATGTATATAAATAATATAGATGCCAATTTACATGTAGCACTGCTGGGGCTCATTCTAAAGAAAAAAACAGTATCAGTATAGACCTCTATGCTTCAGGACTTGATTTAGATTGCCCAAACTGAATTTGGATGAGAACATAGAAAGTAAGGAAATAAACTGAAAGTGTCTAATGCAGAAATTAAGCTAAATAAATCATCAATGAAAATGATACAACAATTCACAATTTAACCATGTTAATTTTGTTTTTATTTCTAGGCTCTAAAGCTCATTTAATTTAAGATAGTCATCCCTTTTTGAGTTCTACATTCATGGATTCAACCATGGATCATATATATTTTTAAAAATTGTGTATATATTGAACATGTGAAGACTTTTTTCCTTCTCGTTATTCCCTAAACAATACAATATGATAAATACTCATGTAACTTTTATATTAAATTAGGTATTTTAATAATAATGTACAGATGATTTAAAGTATGGAAATATGTGTGTAGGTTAAATGCAAATACTGTGCATTTTATATAAGTGACTTGAGTCATCTCTGGATTTTTGTGTCTGTAAGGAGTCCTGGAACCAATCCACCACTAGATACCAGTGGATGACTTGACTTTCTCCAACATGCTTATCTGTGGGATAGTTTAATTATTTGTAATTACTCCTGATATTTCCTAAACCTGAGTCAATGTATCACTGTTACTAATTTTCCCATATTGTCCTTAATATTTATGTTAATATGGTCATGTGGATCAGCTCACTTTATTTTTACTAAAATATAGGTAGTATATTTTAGTAAATTTATGGATTTATTTTAAATTTCAGTAGATTTATTTTTATAAACAAAGCAAATTCCTCAAGGAAAATTTTGAAATTGTTTACAATCTGTCAGTACTAAAAATCTGAGTACATGTTGCTTGGTCTTAGGCAAAGATAATTGTAAACAGCAAAGAGATTCTAGTTTTTTTAAAATACTGATAGTGACTCAAATCTTCTAAATCACTTAGGGCCTCCATTTTACAGCCATGTCTTTTATCGACCACTGGATATGATACTGGGATAAAGAGACACTAATTGATAAACACATTCTTAGTCTTTATAATGTATATTAATTTAATCTCTGTAGGCTGTTAAGTCCTGGCCTTTTCACCCTTCATTCTGTCCTTAGCTCCCTGTGAAATGAAGGTCCAGGCAGCCTTTGGTCAAAGATTTACTTTTTGAACTTTTTTCGCCAGGCATCCAAGAGGTTCGGAGATAGATTCTGAGTGTGAATTTAGAGGACAGTAATACTGAGAAGGTCTCTTTTATGCAGGAAATGACTATTCACTGCCTTCTCTTATAGAGTTGAGTGTCTAGGTTTAACTCCTGACCAAAGCTGCATTAGACTGTTGTTCAACAGACGTTTGCTTCATGCTGTTTGAAAGACATACTGACCTTTTAATTGTGTCTGACTTATAAAATGGTAGAAGAAAACAGAGAATGTGTTTGCATTGTTGAATTCATCATTTGCTGCTTCCATCTGGTTTAATCCATTACCTACTGTTGCCATCTGGCTTGGGAAGATACTGAAGATTTTCCTAAGTGTGTGTCAGGTATCCTCAAAAAGTTTAAAATACTTCAGAGG
>RJWM01021396.1:0-35415 GCA_004363535.1 Dasyprocta punctata
ATTCAGGCTATAGCACATTCCCCTTCTCTCACCTTCCTTCCTCTCCCCAGCATCTTTGTTCTGCCATAGATGTCTCCATTCTCTTAATCACCCAAGCTCAAAGCTACCTTCACAGAAATCCAGAGCTTCATTCATTCATTCATTCATTCAAATATACTGAATAAAAGCCAGTTCAAAACCACAGGTACCATTTCTCTTTGAACACACACCTCCTCTGTGCCCTTTCTTTCCCATACCAACTACCACACACCCAAGATCTTCATAATGTACATATTCAATTATTACAAGCACTTCATAACAGGCTTCTGTGATTCTTATTTCCACCCCTTCTAATCCACTTTTAACTAATTTTAATAATAACTTTCATGTAGACACTGCATTCTAATTGTCCCATGCATATTGGCCTCCCTGTCTAGATTACATGCCCTTTCAGGGCAAGTTCACATTAATCTCCTCTACCATTTTATCTCAGAGCCTACATTAGCATCAGAAATATGAAGCATATAGCACCCAAGAACATCTGTTTAATAAATTCTTGAAAACTTTTAATGTTTCTCTATCGCTTGCTGCAGCAAGCTTCCACATCTCTGCTTAACCTTCACAGTCCTTTGCAGTTTGTCTGCAACGATTTGTCTACTCGACAACATTTCTCACTGTTCGAGTATTTGGTTCTTTTGTACCCCTCAGGCTTATTTCTTCACCCCATGTGAACCTGCACCCACACATGGCTGTTTTCACCGTCTTATTACTTGAAAAACTTCTTTTGTTCCCCCTCTCATTCAGAGAGCTTAAGCCTATACCTGGCTATGGCAGATTTCCAACTAGACAGAAGGAGTGGTCAAAGAAAGATGACTATCACTCTGAGAAGCATTCGCTGCACCCCCTACACTCTCAGTGTCAGAGAAAGGAAATGCTCTGTCTGTCCTAGGTTCTAGCAACTGAACCCAGGTCCAGCAATAATGCAAGTGGAGCCAAAGAGCAGGAAGTAAAACCAACTTATGATTGCAAAGAAGTCCTTCACTGAGTGCCCTCTTGCAAATTTAGCAGGTCAGACTGGGGAAAGGGACATAAAGTCCTTCAAATTTCAATGTGCCAGAGGTTAGCAAAAGGAAAGAAGCATTCACTCACCTTCTGATGCCCTGGCTGACCTACTCCATGGATAAAAATGGGCATTTGACAAACCTGGTTTCTTGTCTTCAAGGCCATTTTAATCCCCTTCATAGCCATTATCTGAAAAGTAAAGAAGCTCAAACATCCATGCATGAATTCTGCTGCCAAAATTTTTGAGGCTAGAGGCAACTGATCCTTCTAGAAATTCTTTACCTGTAACCCAAGGAGACAGAAGACACATCTTCTGCAGTTAACACAGATACCATAAAACTGAAGCTTAATTTAGTTTACGATTTTCATTACATATCTTCTCACCAAATGCTGAGGGAGATGCTAAGCACAGATAGATGAATAAGACATTGTCCCGAACCTCTCAGCTGTTCCAACATCCACATGTCCACCCACAAACTCTGTTACAGCAAAGCCACAGAAGACTCCACACTACCACATTTGTCCCTCTGGGTTTTGCTGAAACTCCTTCTCTCCAACCTCACTCCAAGTCCCTTTCATAGACTTCTAGATTTTCTTAGGCACCCCCCACTTTTATAAACTAGATATTTTTCATTTCTTCCGCAATTCCCAGAGCTCATGTTTGACTTTGCACTCTGATCCTCTTTGCCTCCAGTATGTTCCACACACAGATCTAACTATACACATCCCAGGTCCAGTGAGGATTGCATATCAATGTGAATATACTTAAGGCTACTAAATAACAATTAAAATTTTTATGTTATGCATATTTGGACAAACTAAAACAAAGTGCAAGATCCAGTCAAAGCCTGATGATGCCCTAACACCACCAGCAGAGTTCAGTCACTTGCTGTGAAAGAACTCACACTCACAATTGGAGTATGTGTTAATCAGGGAACAATTACTGAACACTATTTATAAGATAAACAGCACACCGGGAATAGAGAACTTAGGGAAGCCCATGAAAAATATATTCTTTATAAAGCTTTTATTCTTGCCTTGGAAATATCTATCAAACCAATAGGCATAGAATTAAGTGATTCATTAAAACACTGATAAATGATATAAGTAAATGAAGTTCCCATGAGAGCAGGTGACTGGTAGACATGACCTCTCCTGGACTTTGGAGGCAGTTTCTCTGATAAAGTCACATTGGAACTGACATAGGAAACACAAATTCTTACCTGACTAAAAGGAGTCTCACGGAGATGGTGAGGCATAGAACATTCCAAAGAGAGAGAATCACACACATAAAATAAAAGATTTTTTCACAAAACACCCAAATCCTGGTGATCCTTTTCAGGACCACTGAAGGAATTGGAGGGCACAAGCAGAAAGAGGCAAAAACATCAGACATTCTGGCAGCCTGATGCTCCTGCCCATTTGCCAGAGACACTGACTTAAAGGCTACACAAAATCACACAAGAAACAGGTGTGGCTTCCAAATAGGAGGAGGGCGGGTGGTACAACCCTTCACAGAGTGACAGTAGCTGGACAGCGTCAGAGACTGAAGAGAAAGCACAGGCATTCCAGATCCAGAGGCCACCTAAACAAACGCACAGGCCTGGGAATGCCAGTGGCACTTAGGGACAGGAAGTAGTCATATTCTAGTGGAGCACAGAAAAGACAGAGGGAAAAGTGAGGATGAACATTAAAGATACAAAAGAAAATTAAATAAAGTCTCTGATCCATTCTAGAACAGCAGCTCTCAATGCCCCACCTACCATGTCCATGGCTCCCACCTATCTTCTCCCACCACTGATGAATGATCCTGCAAACCAGAGGAGCGGATCCCAAACCCCTGTAGGAAATCATTGGCACAGTTGAGAGGGACCCTGTTCCCCAAAACCTAGAACACGGTGCCCCTTCTTCTGCTTAAACAGATTTGAAGCAGTGACAAAATTAGCTGTCGAGTTCCAATAGTGGGAGAGGGGCAGAGCCAGTATGCCACCAGAAGCCTAAATGCTAGTGGACCACATTACTTCTCTGAATAAATGCTGTGATGCAGGCTGTTAAAGGGTTTGGCTGAGAAATTGTGTGCTCTGGATAGGCAAGTAGGCAGGAGCATTCCTAGTGGTATGTTTGACAGCTTCTGACTCGACAATGAAACTCAAGAACACTGCTTTTTGTCCTTTTGTGTTTACCTCAGGCTCCAATCCACTTGTTCATTGCTGTTGTCTGTAAACACTCTATCAGTTGAGTACCTTATTTGTCCAGATGGAAGGCTGAGTGTAAATACATAAGAACATCATTATACTCTATTTCCTGATACCAATTAATTCCATTCTGTGGAAAAGTGCTACTGCAGACAGTGACCTACTGGATGCAAGCATCCCTAACACAGCATAGTAGAAAATCATCTCCAGTTTCTTGGGACACTCCATCCTCAGGGACCCACTGAAGGGTCTCTGTCCTCATGCTGGCTGGGAGCAACAAGCTCTGGAAAGAAACACAGCGGCAGATGGGGTTTTGAACCTAGGGAGCCGGGTCTGCAAAAATAGGGGATTGCATTTCTGCAACCATCTGCCTGCCACCATAAAATGCAGTTCTTCCACCATTAAGTTGTGATTCTGGAAAGAACCATAAAGGCTTAGCTCACCACCTTGATTCCACAGATAATGAGGTGACCTTCCTACATAGAAAGAAAGCGTTCTGTAACTTAAGGTTGGGTATTTCAAAATTCAAATTTCCATTTAGCAAAGTCTATCAAAACTAGTGCATTTGTAAAACCATAATTTTTACCCATTTTGATCATTGAAAATCTAACATCCTTTCAAAAATATATAATGTCTTTGGCTAGTTTTTTAAAACTGAAATTGTGGAAAGTTACATCACAGGCAATTTTCTGAGAACAGAACATAGGTTTAAAATTACAGGTCTTTTTTAAAAATTGAATAACTTTAAGAATTAAACATAAAAGGAAATCATTCTCCCAATCCATCTAGAGACTCAGCTGTTCACTCCTTTGGGTTGAAATTTTAACCAGAAATTGTCCGGTTAACTTAAATCAAAGTGGTAATTTTTCTCTCATCCATTTCTGCACCTATCTTCTTTCTTCAATCTTTCCAGTAGAACTATATCATAGTTATTATTTTGACTGTGTGAACAGTTCAGTGCTTAGCCAAGGAGCATATCATAATGGCTTGTTTTGTTTCTTAGGCTTTTTTTTCTGCCATAATTAACTCCACCCCACCCCGCCACCACTTCTTGTGCTATATGAATACCGTTTAAGTGCTTCCATGGCCTGAAACAGTTCAGTAAAATGCCTCTTGATTTGATTGTATACTTGGATAAATCGAACAAATTGTCAATCTCACTTTCCTCTTAGAGGCATCTTGGGGGTACATTTTAGACTATTTTACACTGACCGAAATCCCTCCCTATAACACCAATTAAGACTTGCAAACCAATCTTGTAAATTCATGTATATTTTTATATTTTGTATTATATCTGTTTCTCTAGTAAACACTGACTGCTACAAACTTTCTGCAAAGAAAGGCCTTAGATACTCTCTTTAGACTATAGATGTAGGCCTCTTGGATATATGGAACAAATTTGCCAGCTTTCTGAAATCTTGTATTGTAAGAGGCATCTAATAGCAAGTAAAATGACTTTAAGGTACTTCAATCATAGAGTTAGAAATACTTTGGTCAAAGCTATCCACACAGAAAACTTGAACAAATAAGACGGTTTCTTACCTGTTTCTTTGAGAACCATTTATCCAGAATTATCTGCTGGATCAAAAATAAAAGTAATAATCCAACTTTATTTGTCATTAGTATGAATCAATGACCTGTGGGATAAGAAAATTGAGAGTTTAATTTGCAATGCCAAACAAGAACCAATATTATTTTGAGTCACCTAATCATCTTTTCAACTATTATTTCCATCTTTAAGATGTGTAGTATAGGCCCAAATTGAAAAACACTGTGTCTGAATTACACTGCTTCATCCCCTCAAAATCTGTTTTCTGAGTCTGTCCATACACATATTGAGACATTTCCTAGTACCTCATAAATATATACATGTTTGCATTTTTAACATATTAGTTAAACACAAATTTAATTTAAACTTTTTTGGAAGTAGTCTCTTTACCCAAGATAACTTTCTTAAACTGGAATTGTATGTTTTGTTTTGTTTTGTTTTTTATTTAAGTGAAGAAATAACAGAAAAAAAAAGACATATAAAACAAAGACAACAAGCAAAAGAGACAAACAAACAACTAGAGTAAATACACAACAGTAGCATTGCAGGTTTACAAAATCGGATGATAGAAACTTGACAATGGTTGCAATATTGCGTATCGTTATCTTTAAAATGGTTACTTTGCTTCCCCCAAGTACATCAAGGAGTCAGAACCAGGCCATGCCCAACCTGTCCACTCTGACTTTGGGCAGAAATTGGTCATTGTGTTTCTGGTTGGATGAATTTTGACAAGAAGTCAACCAATTCTTACAAAAATAATGAGAAACTGTCTTCAGTGGAGCTCAGAAGAAGGCTCCCTAATACCTTTTCAATTTAAATGATTAACATAGCAATAATTTTTAACACATAAAGCAGCTGAATCTTAGAATTTACTCACTGAGCCTCGAAAACTGAGCAACCTCTTCTAAAATGCATTGCTTTTTGCAGTTGGAAAAAGTTGTAACAGAAAAAAAAGCAAAGTATTATGCATCTCCAATGATTTCTAGAAGAGAATTTGGGTATAGTAATTTTCTATTATCATAGATCCTACTTTCTTCCGTTAGCATTGTTGAAACAGAATATTGAAGAAAATTCAGAATCACTTATGGCATTTATATGACCTTCTGGCAACTGGGCACATGGCATGGTAGAAGAATATTGAACCTGAATTCAATCCCTCCTTGCATCTTTCTAGTTGTGAACTTTGGGCAAGTTATCTAGTCTTCTATTTTTTTCAGAGGTCTGAAAAATGATAGTATCTTTCCCAAAACAGACTTTAAATAAAAAGATGTAACAGGATACATCATTTCATCTAAATGAAAGCAATTCATGAAATGTAAAGGGTTTACTCTAGTATAATATCCCAATTATTATATTAATTATGCCCCCAATGAATGTATTTCTTGGTGTATTTTCTACTTGATATGAATTAGGAAGATAAACAATTATTTATTTTATTTCTATTAATACATATTAATTATACATATCAATGAGATTCACTGTGGTATTTCCATACATTCATACAATACGCATTGATCGAATCCAACCTCCCTTCCCTCTAAACTTTGCACCCTTTCCAATCTCTAATAATCACTATTCTACTTTCAGGGAAGATGAACATTTAAATGGATGTTTATCTAAATTATTTCAAAGTTCCTCAGACCACATCACGCATCAAAGTGATACTCATAGGAGCCACACACAATGATCACACCAGGGCTTCAGAAGTGAGATCTCGGGTCTAATAGGGAAAGTCAGTGCCCTTGTATCCTGCACTACCTTGCTTCTCTCCATTTCTCTTACTTAGGACAGACATTGCACTTTTGTATATTAATTACATCCTGTAATACACCTGGCACTTTATGAAAGATTATATTTGTGCTTCAACAGCCAGGCAATGCTTCACTGACCTAGTTCAATTTTCTGATTTTTAACCAAACTCAAGAGTAATCTGTTTTTGTTTGGTCCTTAGTTTTGGTCTTATTGTCTCTTTGTCTCCCACACTCTGCCCTTTTCCCATGAAAATACACAAACTCACACACACACACACACACACACACACACACACACACACAGAACCAATTTTTCATACCATCCCATGTTTTCAGTTAGATTTTCGACTTAGCATCTGCTGAGCCATAATTCACAATGTAACATTTCACAATTCTTCCCAGGCACATTTTGAATGTAGGCACTAGAATATCTTGATCAGTGTATTGTCTGCATACAGACTTTCATCACAAAAGCAATTACTCATTCCTGGAAACAGATGCCAAACCTCTAATTTAAAAACACCAAGTGAGTAATTCCCAAAGCACTTTTTTCTCCCTCAAATCCAAAACACTTTAATTACCTTGGAATAAACAAAGAGCCTTACAAAGCTTACTCAAATTATTTATTCAAATTCACCATCTCCTATATATGCTATGGATTTCTACCTGCTTCAAAAGTTCTTCTTGATTTGAATGAACATTTAAATTAATCACCCATGTGATACAGAACCCATTAAATGGAGAAGTAAACTTTGCATCCATTTCTAGCCTTAAAATGGCCCAAGGGGAACACAGAATAACCAATTACTTACACCTCTTTCCTTAAATGTGTATTGACTGGATCCAAATGGTCAGACTTCCTACCTAGAACTACGTATTTAATTATGACAAGAAAACAAGGATGAATCAGTGCTCTGTCTACTGAACCGTTTGTGCTAACAGTGATGTGTCTGATAAACAAAACACATCTCCATTGCCAGGTTGCTTACAAAAGCAGAGGAATAGGGAGCTGAAAGTGTTGCATATCCCAGTAGCAACTAGTACAGACGTGTTGACAGAGTGGTTTCAAACATATATCCAACCTACCTACAAACTACAGGAGCAAAAGATAAAAAGGCCTCTGCCTCCCCTCAGGGAGTGATGAGACAGTGAGTCACTGTAGAGCTACTGCTGCTCGCTGAAAATTTTAAACTTCTTTATCTACCTTTCTGGTCAATTTTTTTTCTTTCAGTTTTATTTCCTAATTCATAATTTCCCTTCAGCCATGTCATATCCAGGGCAAGGACAAGGATAGATAAGTAACGTGCCCAGGGAGCACAATTTAAGAGTCTACTCATTCTTGGGGTGCTGCAAGTTGATGGGTAGCACCTGACAGCCTGCACCCCCTTACATTTGAAACTGGATTCCCAGTGCCTCACCTAGTCTTGGGCCAGATGTCCAGTCTACAGTTCGCCTTATCACTTACAATTTTTATTTCAGTAAGTACATTTTTAATTCTAAGCCTTTTTATTTTGATCCATGCTCTTTTTTTAATTAAATTTATTGGTGCAATTTAAATACACTAATGAGCATATTCATCATAGGGAATTTGTAGCTATACATGATACATCTTGATTCCTCTTTTATCCCAGTTCCCTCCCTTCCCTTCAACCCATGTTCCTCTCCTTTTGTTTCTATTTTATCCTACTGTTTTTTTCTTTTCTCTTTCTTCCTTTCCTCCTTCCTACTCCCTAGTTCCTCTTTCCTTTTGAACAATTTCTTCCTGTTTCAAAGTATTTATTGTATTTTTTTGGTCCTTGTTAACTCTTTTATTTTCTCAAAAAAGGGGACAATGCAATGCTTACACATGTATGTCTGATTTATTTCATTTAAGAGTACAGTCTCAAGGTGCATCCATTTACTTAGAAATGTCTCAAGTTTATCCTTTTTTATGGCTGAATGGTACTCCAGTGTACTAAAATAACATCTTTTTTGTCCATTCTTCAATGCCTGCTCATTGATTAATAATCTTTACTTCTCATGTCCTCTTTTGCTTATTGTTGATTCTAAAGTACTTGCCAGAATATTTTTTAATAAAACGCAGCATTATTTCTAGTTCCTTATATGTAGAGTTTACAAATTCTTGAGTGTGCAGGCAATTCTTATGACAGAAAAATGTGCTTGTGTTTTATCTTGTTTGGAAGTCTTTTGCTGTTAAAGTTCCATTTCTATCCAGTGGATTTAGGGCTGGTGGTTTTACCCTGACGTTCCAGGTTTGTGTCATGAAGCCACAAGCTAAAATCTTATGCCAAGCAACCAACAGCAGTACCATATGGAAAGATCAGCTATGTGTGGCAGGACTTGTCTCCCATTCTCATAGATGTCTTTTCCTTAGCCCAGAACCACAAGCAATTGAGTCTAATGAGAGGTAGTTAATGGAGTTTTTCATGCTCAATTTACTGTTGGAAGCCATAAACACTGATCTCAATTTTATCTAGGAAGCTAGGTTCAAATGTTCTGCCATTTCTGGGATGAGTAATGCCTTCATCAACAAATACCCCTTGATAGTCAGCCACCACCTAATGTGATTTTCCCAGGAACCAACTGCCTTTACCCTCGGTTAATGACTCTAGGTTTCTGTTATTTCCAGATACCGTATTATCCTCTTATTTTTTCAGTGTGACTATATTTACTAAAAAAAAGTAAACATAGGGCCAGGGATTTAGCTCAGCTGTGTAAGCTCCTGCTTGGCAAGCGCGAGGTCACGAGTTCAATCCCTTGTACCAGAAAGAAAAAAAAAAAGCAAACATAGTTTTTAAAAAATAATTTCTTTCTGTTAAAAACCACAGAGAGTTATGTGTCTCAAACCAATGGACATAGGTATATAAATAGCTGAAAAAAAAGTCAAGGAGATTGTATGCTCATTTTCCATCACTAAATCTAAAGGATTTTTTAATTATTCTTTTTTTATTGTTGTTATTATTTTGTTTTGCTTTGCTTTTTGTGGTGCAAAGGATTGAGCCTGGTGTGCCTCTACCACTAAACTATATTCACAGCCCTTTTTTCTTTTGAGGTACTGCCTCACTAAATTGTTCAGATTAATCGTGAACTTGTGATCCTCCTGCCTCAGCCTCCCTAGTCACTAGGATTGTAGGTATACACCACCATTCTCAACTAAAGGGACAAGTTTTAATGGAAAGATTTTATGATCAGTAAACTTAAATCCCAGTTTGAAAGATCTCCACTGAGACTCCTAGAAATAGTCTTCCTTCATTTCTGGAAGCCCAGTGTAAGGTTTGAGAGTTTTTCATGTTTTAGGCTTTTGTGGAGGTAAGGCACATCAGTTTACATTACCTTCTCCAATGTGATTTATAGTTGTTTGTATTGTTTCTTTTAATTTCACATTGTGAGATTAGAGCATACCATCTCAGAGCTGAGCAGTGTTTACATTCAGTAATCTTGGCAAGGCCAAAATATCAGACATTGATTTTTGATTAAAAATGGTCATAACAGTTAGTAGCCTATCTAACAAAACACATACAGGCTCCATAAACTGAAAATTATAAAATGATGATGAAAGAAATCAAACATCTAAAACAATGAGAAGGTATTCATGGATTGGAAATGTGTTCATGGATTGTAAAGATTGATATAAAAGTGGTAGCCAAACTATTCTGTAGATTTAACACAGTGTGTATCAAGAATTTTTGTAGTCTAAAATAGTATTCTAAAATTTGTATGGGAAGGAAAAGAGACTAAACTGACTAAGTCATTTTTGAAAGAAGGAAGGAAGGAAGGAAGGAAGGAAGGAAGGAAGGAAGGAAGGAAGAAGGAAGGAAGGAAGGAAAGCAAGCAAGCTAGAGAGCTAGAGGAATCATAGTGCCTGGTAATAAGACTTGTTATATAGCTACAGTAATCAATATTATGTGCTCTTATTGAAATAACAGACATATAGACCCTGACTCAAATCAAATAAACCAGATATAGTATCTTAATTGACTTTTTCACAATGGTTTAAATGTAGTTCTGACTGGGTAGTGTTTCCAACAAATTGTACTGGAGCAAAAAACTCCCAAAATGTGACATTACTTTAACATAACATATATAAACTACAGATGTATTATCATCTAAGCTTCACCCTGTCTACAAAAATTAATTCAACAGCTATCATAGATTTAAGTGTAAAATATAAAACTTAAACATTCTTAGAAAAAAAATCTTTGCAACATAAAGCCAGGTAAAGAATTTTTATGCTTGGCACTAGCAGCGCAATCTGTAAAACAAAAATTAATAAATTGAACTTCATCAAAATTTAAGGCATTTTGAAGATTAAAACTAGACCCATGCCTCTCACCATGCACTAAATTAAAATTGAAATGGGTCAAAGATCTAAATATTAAAACAGCTTGCATTCAAAATGTGTAATTCAATGGTCTTTACAATATTCACAGAATCATGCAACATTCTCCATAATCTAATTTTAAACATTTCCATCACCTAAAAAGAAACCTTGGATGACAATAAAGCTACTTTGATAAAAATAGCATGATATCAGCAAGAAAAATAGATCCAAGGACCAATGGGACAGATTAGAAGATGCAGAAGCAACTCCAAACAGACTCAGGCACCTTGTGTTTGACAAGGAGACAAACACCTTTATCAGAAGAAAGATAACCTTTTTAATAAATGGTGCTGGAAAAACTGGCTGTCCACATGCTGAAGATTAAAACTAGACCCATATCTTTCACCATGCACTAAACTAAAAAAGAAATGAATGAAATACCTAAACATTAAAACAGAAATGCTAAATATGTTGGAAGATAGAATAGATATAACCCTTGAAGACATTGCTGTAGGCAAAGACTTTATGAACAAAACCCTAGTTGCAGAGAAAATGCAGCAAAGAATCAACAACTGGGATCTCATCTTTTTAAAAAGTTTTCACACAGAAAAAGAAGCCACCAACAGAGTGAAGAGAAAGTCCACAGGATGGGAAAATTTTTTGTCTGTTGTTATTCAGACAAAGGGCTAATACCAAAAATACACAAAGAATGCAAAAGAAATAAGACCACTCATATTTAAAGACCCAGTCAAAAAAATGAACATCTAAAATGAATAGGCGCTTGTCAGATGAAGAAGTACAAATAGCAAATAGGTAATAATGTTCAATATCATAGGTCATTGGAGAGATTCAAATTAAAACACTGCTGAGATTCCATCTCACTCCATAAAAAATGGCTATTATCAAGAAATCAACCAATAACAAATGCTGGTGGGGATGTAGAGAAGAAGGAACCCTACTTCACTGTTGGTTGGAGCATAGATGGTGCAACCACTGTGGAAAGCAGTGTGAAAATTACTCCAAAAACTAAAACTAAAGTTCTATTTGACCCAACTACTCCCTTCTTGGTATGTTCCTGAAAGAATTAAAAACATCATACTACAGCGATATATGCAATCCATGTTTATAGCAGCACAATTTATAATGGCGAAATCTTGGAAATTCCAAAATTCCTATCAACTGATGAATCAATAAAGTCTTGATTTTTTTATATGATGTAGTTCTGCTTGGCCTTAAAGAAGCATAACTCGAGACATTTGTAGGTAAAATGGATGTACCGTGAAACCATCCTCTTAAGTGAAATAAATTGATCACACATGTAAATATCACGTTTTCTCTGGTGCAAGAAACCAAAAGTGTAAATAAGGGCCATAATGTATGATAGCTATTGGGAAATAGAAAATGTTCAAATGGTAAATGGAACTAGGAAGGAAGGAGGTGGAAAAGAAGAGAAGTGACAAGAAAAAAATGAGGAAAGACGGAAAAAATGGAAATAAAGCTTTGTAAATAAGGACAGGAAGAGAAGTTGAAGGAAAGGTAGGGGAATGGGGGAAAAGAAGAAGAATCAAAATTTAAGGCATTTGCACTGCAAAAGATTTTGTCCAGAAGATGAATGGGTAAGCTAAAAACTGAGAGAAAATATTCATAAACCGTATATCTGACAAAAACTACACAAATATGTACATCTGTGCAATGGAATGCCACTTAATGGTAAGAAGGAGTATGCTACCATTTCCTGCTACAACCTGGATGAACTTCAAAAGCATATGTGTTGTGTGACTCATGCACATAACATGCTTGAAATGACAAACTACAGAAACAGAAAAGTTTTGTGACTGCCAAGGAATAGTGATAAGACCACAGTGGGCATAAGTTCTTTTGTACAGAAAGATTTGTTCAGACACCTCTACATGTGAAATAAAATTGCATGAAGCTACAACACACACACACACACACACACACACACACACAAACAGCACAAATGAATTCAGATTTTAAAACATGGTGAAAAACGAATAAGATCTGTAGTCTAGTTCACAGTAATGTAGCTATGTCAAATTCCTGCTCTTGTTATTGAGTGCCAAAATACAATGTGCCATCTTTAGAAAAATCTGGGTGAAGTATACATGAGACTCTATTATATATAGTTTCTCTAGTCATAATACAAGGTTTTCTTAAATTACTGGCTTAAAACAACAATCATTAATGTAGCACAAAGTTTTTATGAGTTGGCAATGTGGGCTGAGATCACCCAAGCAGTTCTCCAGTCACTTGCAGCTCCTGTAATGTATGCCTCATCAGTCAGCTGCTGGTCAGTTAAGTGTTTGTTTCTGGACCTTGGCCACCTGGGTTGATGTGGGTAATAACTACATTACATATGGTTCCTGTAAAACGGACAAGCCCCAGCTTATTCACCTGGTGGCAGTTACAGGGCAGCAAAGCTGCAAAACAGCAAAATTCAATGCGCAAGGTTTTATCTAGTCTCTGGTTGTATCAAGTTGCTGTAGTCATACTCTGCAAAGCAAATCATAGACATAACCCAAATTCAAGGAACAGTGAAACAGACATCAGTGAAGATGAAAGGAGCTGAAAAATATCATGGCTATTATTTATCAATCCATCATAGCCACATTATACCTGTGAGTAGTAGAAAGAAAAGTTGACTTGAAGCCTCAAGGTTTCCTTCCTCATATTTGCTTTAGACCATACTCATACATTCCCAATCCTGAATGATAGTGAGGACACGGAAGAAGAAGAAAACAGAAAAGTTTTCTTCAAGCATGCATAAGATGGTAGCAGAAAATGTCCCATCCTCAAAAACTCATTCTGTACTCATAGGCTTAGAGACTAAAATGATGTGGGTCAGGTCCAATCAATGAGAAGTTGTAAAAACTGAAGTTATTAAACCAAAAGCTCCTTAAAGGATGCGACCCTGTCTAATGGTCCTGGTATCCCTAAGAGTATATGAGATTCTCATTCAATATGACTCATTCAACACTATTTCAATAAAGTTAGTAAGATGAGGAAATGCAACCACAACCCATGTCCCTGCACCAGGTAAAACAATATTGATAGGAGCTTCCTAGGTCAAGGAACAAAAAATGTTTCCAAGCTAAGAATACTTTACATTTGGGTGCTTTTTCCTATTTTATATGTCTCTAATGTATCATTGTTTCCACATATTATTAGGAGTCATTACTGGACTTACATAAATTTAGGAAATGAAAGACCTGGTCCAAATAATGTTAAGGCTCTTCAATTTGAGTTCAGGCCCTAAAGATCTGAAAAGAAACTGACAACCAGGAAGCCCAACCTGGAGGAAAAGATATTTAAATGTTTTGGTGTTTTCAGATTTGGGCCAAAACTCAAAGTACACTTCAGATGATATAAAAAAAAATCCTAAGGTTTATAGACATCTGAAAACAGAAGATTTCTGGCTGTGATGCATTACTGGTTAAACTAGATTTTTTTCCTGAAAAAAAATGTATAAATGCTTGCACCCAAGTATAGATTTTATTCGTTGGTTAATATGTCAGTTAAAGATTCTTTAAGAAGTAACTGAACTTTGAAGGGTCAAAAGCCTGGCATAGCACCTGCCTAGCAAACGCAAGTTCCTTAGTTTGATTTCTGGTACTTAAAAAAAAAGAAAAGAAAAGAAAGAAAAAGAATCACATGCCTATTTCCCCAAGGCACACCATCACCAGAGGTTATCTGAAGAGACAGTGCAAGGAGCACACTGGTAGAAACATCAAAAAGAATGATTCCCTTCTACAGAAGGATGCTCTCTGAGAAGCCCAGCTTCAGAACAGTCTCTCAGGTCTACCCAAAAGTACAGAATGAATGGAACTGACCCCTGTGTGTGTGCAAATGCCTTTCTGGTGAAATTCATGCCAGATGTATGTCAAGATTTAAATGAATGGCAAAGGTCTACTAAGTTGTAAATAATATTCTATAGACTATTCCATGCCCTGTGACTTAAGAGTGTATCAAAGAATCAGTATTCTAAGCAGAAAGAAATTTTCATATTGAAAATAGTATAAGATTTCATTATAACATAATATTCATCTGTTCAGTACTCATCAAACTACTCCTGTTTCTGGGCCATTACATATTTTACCATCCAAAGTATTTTGTTGCTAAAATAAACCTTCTATTTTTATCACCATGAAAGCATAATTTAAACATGATCATGAAGAATCTCATGCAGGACTGAAGTTGTGTGGTTTAGCATTTCTTATGCAATATTTTGTTTGATATCCTATACAAACCCAGTTAAATAGGGCAGTATTATTAGTCAAGTTTCACAAATAAGTAAACTGAGCCTCAAACGTTGAAGGTTATCTGCCTATCAATGGCACAGGGAAAAGATGCACAATGCTTCTTACTTATTTGCAAAAATGAGAAGATAATTTTTGGCTCCCAGAACCAAAAAGGAAAAAAAACTTAGATATCACAATGCGTTGTGGCTCTCTGAAAAACTGCATTATATTAATAGACATACAAGATTTCCTTTGACTTAAATTTTCATGGAGTGAATGATTAAAGAAAAACTTAGAATAGCTCCTTGCAGGAGGGAACAATAATTTTTAAAAAAGGTTGAAAAACAGAGAGAAAGCAGGAGCAAGAGCAAGAGTGAGAGTGAGAGAGAGAGAAGGGAAGCAAAACTGAATGGCAATCTGGGTAAGGAAAGGATACACTGCATAGCAATTCCATACACTGTACAACAAAAGTAGGAATAACGCTCTGGTCCAAGGAAATACCCACAGATCCATGAAAATTATTTTTGTTGTTGCTTCTCTAGAACACATGTGTATGTGTGTTCGTGCTATGCACATATGCATATGTGTGTCTTGTGTGGTTTTGTGACATGTATGTGGGTCTTCTCATTGCTTGAGGACAGTAGCTTCTCAACTGAACCATTCACTTATTAGGAAGACCATTTCATATGGTAGATGGAAATATCTTCTAGTTTCACAAAGGAAAGAACAAAACTACAATTGTAAATAACAGCAGATAGGTCACAACACACACTATGATTTAACTGTAAGAGTTAGTGGGACAGTATTGAATTGGCAATTCTTTCACAGAGACTTTTAATACATTTAAGAATACTATTAGGTACAATCTGTAAACAGACAGTTTATAGGGGAAGGAGATGGATTAGAAGAATTTTTCAATCATTTATTGAAGTTTTCAGTGCACTGTTGGATAAAACTAAGATGCAACCTCTAACTGGACTGTGGTGAATTGACAATTTGTAACACCCAGCTGAACTGAATTAGCGTGGTGCTGAATGTCAAGGGCCCACCACATTATACGAGGATGGTTGCCAACAACATAAAAAGGAGAACTCGAGAGGAAGAAGTGGAGTTGTTGGTTTTCCTGTTGCCATTGGTCCTCCTGGAGGAGCTTGTCAAGCTTCCTTTCTGATAGGATTTTGGCCATTCTCATCAGCAGAGGAGCTCGGGACCTTGTTGTCACTGAGAAGGGCTGCTGTGATTCACTTTGGGGGAGCTCTGGTTTTTACTTTGGGCATGACTTCCTGGTTCCAGAAAGAAAGAGAGTGCACTGTTCAATCTCCTGGAGAAGCTTGTCTCACTGGCTTCCTGATATGAGCTTGGTTGTTATTGTCAGAGGAGTTTGAGACTTCATTGTCATCAAGGATAGCTGTGGTACTTTTCGGGGCAGCTCTGGTCCTTACTTTGAGCATCATTTTCTGGCTCTAGTGCAGATCCCTCAGCCTACTGACACAGATCCTTCATCCCGCTGGCACAGACTTTCTAGCTTCCATCACTGACCTTTGGGCTTTTCCAGCACAGATCCATGAAATGGACTTGCATGAGACATTGTCATGGGCTCTAGGCCTTCAGTTGAACTTGTGGGGGGCATTGTCATGGACTCTAGGTCTTTGGCTGGACTCATGAAGGACATTGGCATGGGATCCAGTACCTCAGTTGGATTCTTTGGGTCTTTAGTGTGTGGACAGATTTCTTGTACTTTTTTTGTATTTGACTCTTTCAGAGACTATCATAAAATAATCCTATAAATTACGTGTCCTGTAAATTGTTTGCCTTGCAAACCCTGACTAAAACATGGACTTTAATGAACTTATCAAAGAGTAGAAAAATTATTTTTCATCTCTCAGTATAATTACATATTATCGCCTGATTTTAAATTCTGTCTTTATTACTTTTTTCTAACATTTTAACTATTGCTTTCATAATAAATATATGTATAGTTCAAACTTACTACTTTTATCACTGCACAGGGACCTTTGCAAAATATTTCCTAGCTACAGCTAAACAGGTAAAAAGTCTGCATTCTACATCCTTGTGACCAGCTATACTGATGTGGAAAACAGCCACCTTGGGAGCCACACAATAGTCAGATAATAGGAGCACCCAAGGCCCTGCTAGAAGTCAAAAGTACAGTATGATTCTGTGGCCACCACTGCATTCCCTTGCTTGGTTAATTAATCCAAAATTGCCTGCCAGTAGCAATCCAGACTTCTGTTTCTAATTTCCTCCTGTGTTTAAAAATAAATAGGCCTCACCACATTTGCAAGCCCACGTGCATGGGCTTTTTGTGCTTAGAGCAGCCCAGTATCCATGGGAAGACAGCTGGGCCATTGCCAAGATGGGGATTCAGTTTCTTTGTTGTTTTTCAGGATACCCTAGCTAACCACAATCTCTTTCCACCATCCCTCTATAACATGCTTGAACTAGAGCCAAGAGTTCATCCTACAAAAAGAGAAAGAAAATCAAAAAGGAGGAAATAAATAAAGAAGGGACTATGGAAAAAAAAATCAGGGGTTGTGGATACTATTCCATACCTTGTTTTTTTAATTTTACATTTTTGTCTCACGACTTCATAAAAATATTCAGGCTCTGCATGCACAGTCATATTTGGGAATAATTCTACTGGCTTACCATTCTTTACCCCCCCCAAGAAGATTATAGGATTATTAGCATGAAGTAAATTCCTGTGATTCTATTCCTTGGGGATAGGCCCAGGCTTTGGGCCTGGAGGTGGGAGGCTGCTAAGAGGTTTTGAATTACTGTTCAAGGCCAAGCAGAAGGCTTTGACAAGCCTGTGCCCAAGACATGATTTGTATGACTCCTATCCTCTCACATACCATCTCCATGACATTCCTATAAGCCTCAAAAATAAAATAAAAATATGTCTCTGCTCATTTAAAAGGTGTATTTTCAAAGACAAGGCTTTCCATACTCTGGAAGGATAATGAGATGAGTCCAGAGTATATACAACAAAAAGGGCTCAGGGCAGTTCACATATTCTCTTCCAATAGGTTCCAAATGTTCTGGTGGATAATCTTTTTATTCTTCTCGAATAAACTTCCTATCCCTCCCCTTTGTAGCTATTAATAGGCTTTTCATTTCCCTCAAGTCTTCCAATAGTGGGAAAAGCATAATACAGACACAAAAGCAAAACTGAGTTATGTCCTGGAAAGAGCAAGTAGTTCAGTGGGGAAAAGATTACTTGAGAAGCAATATTCGGAAATGAACAAGACCCAGAGCTTGGGGTCAGATATGTAGATTCACGATCACCAGGCCACAAACTCAAATTTTATTTGGTAATGGGGACACATTAAATATTAAAGGATAAAACTTCAAAAAGGGGCTATTTTAGAAAAAACATGCCATGCCATAAAAATAAAAAATATGAAAATTTGCAAAATATGCACACTTCATCTCAAGAATGAATTCTTATAACTTACCATGCCAGATACAAATTGTTCTTTGATCTGATTAATTCCTAAGAGAGCAAACTTTTTAGGAAAAATTAGGTGGACTTTTTTTTACAAGCCATGAAATGACACAATAAGAAAAGTATCTTTAACAACATTTTTATCAAAAACACATATGTAAAGTCATATAGCTGCCCAGTTCTTTCTTTACTGACTTGTCTACCAGCTCTGAGCAATAAAGCACAATCTAAAGAAGAGAGCTAAATTGGGAACTAATGTGATACATATGTGTAGATTTCTGATTTTTCCTGAATATCAGGGAATTATAACCTTGAGTCTCGTGGAGGAGTGAATAAATAACATATCTTTCAGACTTTCCAGCAAATCTCACTTGTATTAGCCAGTCCATAAGAAAAACAGCTAAATTTGAATTCTCCTCTCTCATGAGACCCTCAAATTGGGCAGTACACATTATCAATGAAACATAGAAAGGTTTAAGATAGGGTACCAGATATAAAGTGTATCCTCTCATAACTTACGCCTGCTACCCCAGAATAGTCATAAGAAGCCACTCCTTTCACAAAACTAATCCCAGTTTAGGTGGTAAGTTATATAGTCACCCTGGTTACAAATAGTTGATGACCAAAAGATAGATTGTCACACTACTATGCAAGTTCAGCAGATTGGCTATTTTTTTTAACTTATGATACAACTCACCTTCACAAGCAATATCTAATAGTAAAAGATATGGTGATGCTAAACTCAAAGCTCATCATGTCTATGACCTCAGTACTTTATCTAATTGGACTCTGAGTGTTTATGTCTAGAATAGCCCTATCATATCACAAGCATATATTAAATTAACTGGTTGGTTATTGATAGTTGCAACAATATGTGACATAGTTCTCCTTTTCTGGGTAACTATTGATACTACTACAAAGCAGGATAAATCATTTTATAAATTCATGGCCTAAATGCTCTTCTTTCTGTGCTATTTCTTTCAAAGAGTATTAAGAAATCCATAGCCAGTTTATAGTCTTGTGTGGCATAACAACAGATGTTTACCAAAGATACTCACTCTCCAGAATTCAGTTCAACTCATCAAACTTATAAGTTGAACCTCCAGGATGTGACAGAAATTCAGTTCAAGTTGTTATTTCCTAGCTAAGCTAAAGTCATCTTTTTTTCTTTTTTTTTTTTTTTTCTCTGCCAAACCATCAATATTTCCAACATGGAATAGCTATAATGCAGGAAATTCCAGGTCTAGGACTCAGACATGAACGCTGTGGCTATTATTGTTAAATTGTGTGTGTTAAGAAGTTTTTTCCTGTTGGAGGTAGACAGGATGACATGTATACAGCCATCCACAGAAGCAACAAAACTGTGCTACGTTATCAGATCTTGAAAGTGGTAGCAAGTCCAAAAGCAGTCAGTTTAAGGGAATTTTTATAACTTCTTAATTTGTGTATAATTTGAAACATTACAAGTGATTACTGTGCTCATACTTCAGAAGGAAATTTGTATGTTACCTCTTTTGGACAACCCTCTTAAGAAGTATTCATGCTCAGTTAAATATGATATTTGAGATACTTTTATGAAAAACAAATAAATGAGTCTTAGGTCATTCTATGTTATCTTGAGACATTCCCAAGATTTTCAGATTTTGTGTCCTGAACCTTTCTGTTGTCATAGAACCTTCAATGAGTCAGTCTATGTGAAAATACAGCTATATTGGAAGGATCCCATAACATTATCAGTAGTTAATATAAATCATCAAAGGTTGCTTTATTAAAGATAGAGTTAATCTGATTTAAAGAGTAAAAATTTGCTAAGACAAAGGAGTGCTACAAGAACTCCTTTCAAAAGTGTCTTATTCTTCTTTTTTCTCCCTTAATGTTTCACCATGTATATAACAAATATTCACTTCAAACTGAAATGAATATTATTCTTTCTTCTATAAGCCAAACTGTATGAGTAGGTGTGGGTTCAGTTTGGTCTCTCCCTGCTTTACTTTTATGTGTCATTCAAGAGCTGATGTACCTTCAAGTTGCCCTTTGCATTGACTTTAAAATCCATCATAAATACAAGGAAACTATCAAAGAAGCTGTCATGAAATCATCTTAAGATAAGTAAGCACGGTAATTTTCTTCGAAGGTGGTCTTTTTTTTCCCTCCAGTAGTGACAGGTTCTACTAGTTGGGTCTGAAATGGTAGAAGATGTGTGGTTACTTGTTTTTCATTCAAGAACATGTATATTGAAAGTTTACTACTGAAAGTCATTTACTGCATAGCAAAAAAATAAATAAATAAGTACGTAAGAAATAGAACCTCAGTGGTACAACTTATTAGAAGAGATTTGTATGTGCATGCGTGCTTAAAGTGTATGAATCATATTTTACTGAATCAAAAGAATATTTAAAAGTAGGGAAATTAAAACTGAAAAATGATTAAGAGAGACTCATAAAAGGTTGATTTTTGGAGTCAGTACTTGAAAAATAATCTACATTTTTATTAGAGTTTCAAGCAAAGAAAACACCATGAGCAAAAACAGAAAAGTGTAACTGTTGTGTATTTGACTGGATTTTGTCATATAATTAGTTATGTGTGAGTGGTGAAGGAGAATAAGACATCAAGAAAGCTAGAATTTCTAGATTTGGTGAATAAATGTGAAATAAGAATTATAATTTATCTTGCACCATGATTTTATGTGTCAAGTGTCCTGCTGGAAGTACTAATTAGGCAATTAGAAACGTGGTCCTGAAGAAATAAAAATAAGTAATATGTGTAGATAGATACTTGGAACGAATTCAAGTATGAGATCCAGTGAGATGGTTCATGGCAAACTGTAAGATCTTATATTATCTCAGCATCAAATAACAGGGAGTGGAATGTGGGAATGAGGAAAGGGAAAGATGTAAACTAAAATATAGTAGGAAATCCAGAGTTTACATAGAACCCAAAGAAGAAGTGAGGGTATTTGATGAGCTGGTTTGGTTAACACTATCAGACCTTCCAGAAACTGAATAGGCAGAGGTACAGAAGATTCCATGTAGTGTACTGAACTGTGCATTCTGAATGACATTGACATACTTTCTAACTGGTCAGAAGGAAATAAACATAAACATAAATATTATTATTACCAGACTCAGTGATGTCTTTTTCAGGCCTAATAAATATCTCATCCTGTGTTTCATCTATATCAAAGCTTTATTCTTAAGCTACGTAAACTTAGGTACTACATGAATCTTTTGGTTTTTTTTTTTGTAACTGTAGACTGAGACATTTTACTTAAATCCTGAACATCTTACTATTGTTTCTTCAGTGAAATGAGCTTCAAGAAGAGCAGTCTTCACAGATGGAGGATGGAGACTTCTTCTGAGGTAAGCTTTACCTAAATGTCTGAGTCATGAACTGAGGGGATTAGTGCACCTAATCTTTGAGTGGCTTCGTCATCTTTGGATAATGTTGGCTAATAAGTTGACCTTTCTTGACTATAAAAATCTTTCATATTGGATCAAATATTGTGTAGATGTTGAGATTTCACCCTTTAATTGATTAAACATGAAAAATTTGGAAAGCCTGTATTCAAATGGAATTTATATGACCAAGAGCTGTTATGTGACGAGAGGAGACGGAGTAGGGAGGAACATTTCTTAAGACCGTGTGCCATCTATCTTTCAGTGTCTCCTTTGAGCATATTATTTATTTGCATTTTCATTTTTGTGGTCTGGAGCTTGAAAACAATTTTTAGTAGTCCTTTAAAACTAATTTAAAACATGAAAACAAATTTATGGAAAACAAATTTTTGTACAATTCTGTCAGCATCAAGAGAAAATATTTTGTTTCTCCAATTTTTTCTATGTGGAAAGCTGTCCAACAGGAGATGAAAAAAAATTAAGACTTGGGCAGGTCTTTTTCCCCCCATCACACTGGTTATATGACACTTAAATGATTACCTTTTCTGGTACTTCCCCACAATCAGGTTTTGGGCAGGATGACAAAGCTCCTCTAACCATTAGAATCATTCATTCAATGTCGATTAAGTACACTAGTTAATGAAGGTATTTCAAGATGAATCAGATAGAAATTTTACCTGTGAAAAAATATAATTTAAAAATAATGGTGATTCATAGCCTAAAAATAACCAAAATACTTAGTAAAATACAAGTGATCAAAAAATTCAGATTTCCATTTTAGAAAGTACGATATAATGTTTGTACAAAAACCTACCTCAGGTTGGAATATGTAAAAAATACTGAATAAAATATTCTAAAAATTCTCAAAATCATGGCTTATTGGGCAATAAAAGGAAAATATAATCCAGAAATAACATAAATGTAAGAATATAGGATAACTCAGTGCTAGGCTTGATATTTTCTTTGAAAGCATGCAAATTTGAGTGCTCCATTCAACAGCTACAGGCGAAAAAGGAAGTAGCACACTGAAAGGTAGACATGAGAAAAGTCCTGAACGTAACTGGACACAAATAGATGGGGAATATGAAAGTTTAAGAGATACGGCTATTAGCACACATCCACGCACATATATTAAAAGCTTCAAAAAGAAAAGTGAGGAAAAAATGGTACAAAGATGATGTTTAAAGATACAATGACTAAACTTTCCAGAAGAGAAGGAGAGAGACAAGAAGGAAAGAGAAGAATGAGAGAGGGAGGTTAACCTCCAAGGGAAGGAAACTAGACTGCCGACTTCTCCCCAACTCTTTCCCCAGCCTTTGGTAGCTACCATTCTACTCTCAATTTCTATGGGATCAACTATTTTAGATTCCACATATGCAAGAAATTGTGCGATACTTGTCTTTTTGTGCCTGGTTTAATCCACTTAATGATCTTCAGTGGGCTATTTTATAAAGATTAATCCTCATGGCCTACTTATTCCCCCAAGGCCCTGTCTCTTAATATGGTCACAAAGGAGATTAGGACTTCAACATAAAAATCTGGGGAAACACAAACATGCACTCCATTGCAGAGGGAGTTGAGATTGTAGAATGAGGGAAAACACAAGAATGTACATGAACCAAAGACCCCACGTGTCCTACTGCTGGTTCCAGGGTTTGATGGTAGGTGGCTGTTGCCATAATCTCTAAACTTAAAATAATCCAAAGAAATGACTTAAAATTTCTAGCACAGTGCTCAGCATACAGCATTTGATACATGTTATGTGTCCTTCATTCTCTTTTCATAAAGTGCAATCCTTTCCCTCCTAATATCACTGTGATGTTTTAAGCACCATTGTGAAATTCAAAGGCATATCATATTGAATCTAGCCCGCAGTCAAAAAACTAGTAAATCGTGACAAATTCCAGAAATGTGAGGTTAGAATATAACATTCTTCAAATGTCCATCCTCTAATCTTACTCTGTCATTGAACTCATAAAATATTCCTTCCATTATCACCCTAGAGACTTAATTCTCAATTTCTCAATCTTTTGTGAGCTTTTCTGTGAGCACAGTGCTAAGGTAGTTTAATTGTTTTATAAATTTTTAAAACTGTTAATAACACGTTTTCAGTCCATTATGCTTACATTTCTTGTGTGGAGTTTGGTACATGAATATAACACACCATATTCCCTTTCTTCATCACTTTTCACTCCTCTCCTCGCCCACTCTATCTTCTGATCACCTTTCCATTTGAGAAAGATCTAGCTCCCTACTTTCTATTATACATATTTTATTTTGCTCTTTATTTAAAATTCTTGTTTCTCATATAAAAGAAACCATGCAGTATTTAAATTTGTGTGTCTGATTTATTGCACTTAAAATTATGGCCTCAAGGCACATACATTTTCCTAGAAATGACTCAGATTCATCTTTCTTTATGGTAGAGTAGTACTCCACTGTGTATAAATACCACATTTTATTTATCTGTCTATCTGTTAATGCCTGTACAGGCCATGGACAAGATTCAGCTATTATGAATTGTGCTGCTATAAACAGGGGTACGCATGTATTATCATGATATATCATCGTAATATGGTGTCTTTAACTCTTTTGAGAAGATACCTAGAAGGGAAATAGCTGAGTCAAATACAATTTCTAGTTTTAGATTTTTGAGGAATCTCCATACTAATTCCCATAGTAGTTGCACTTGTTTATATCCCCAGCAACAAAGTAGAAGGGTTCCTTTTTCCCCACAGTCTCATCAGTACTTATTACTTGATTTCTTGGTGATAGTTGTTATTTCTGGGGTAAGATAAAATTTCAGTGTTGTTTTTAATTTTCTTTATTTTAATGGTCAGTGATGTGCGTTTTCTCATATATTTTTTGGCCACTTTTACTTCTTCTATGGCCACTTTACTTCTTCATTTTACTTGCCCATTTTCTGACTGGGTATTTGGAGGGTCTAAATTTTTGAGTTCTTCACATACTCTTCATTAGTCTTCTGACAAAAATGTTTTCCCATTTTGTAGGTTGTCTCTTCACTCTATTGGCTGTTTCTTTTGCTACATGGAAGCTTTTTAATTTGACACAATCCCATTTTTGATTCTTGGTACTATTTCCTGTGCAAGCAAGCAAGTTTCTACTCAGAAAGCCCTTGCCCACACCCATGACTTCAAAATTGTCCTATTTTATCTTCCACTGGGTTAAATATTTCTGTTTTAAGATTTAGTTCTTTGATCTTCTTTGATTTTAGTTTAGTACATAGTAAGAGCTATGAGTCTACATTCAATCTTCATGTGGATAATCAATTTTTCCAATACCATTTATTAAACAAGCTATCTTTCTCCAGTGTATGTTAAAACACACTTAAGAACAAGTCCACCAATTCCAGATTTAAGGTTAACGGTAATATAAACAATGTCTACAAGAGGAACCTAGAGACCTACAGTATGCAATAGGTGAAGGTAGATTTCATTTTCTCTTTACTAAATTGAAGAATTAAAAAGGGATTAACTGTGGCCAGGCTCTTTGGGAAATCACCTTTGACTCAGATTCAAGGCTTCTTCCAGATTTATTTTCCAAATAAAAAGCTCTGTTTCTTTCCCAAAAAGAACACAGAGAGAGTCTTAGACTAGGGAGGGGGTGACAGGAGGGATGTTGTTGACTGGCTTGATTATGCAGGTTTCTTTCCCATGTTCTATTCTGTGTGACCCTGTAATGCCAAAACGTGGCCTTAAATTTGCTCTTATGAAATGTCAAAGTTTTATTATTTCCCCAATTCATCTGGGAATCTGAGGCTGCTTCTGAGTTCCTATTGTCCCATCAGAACCATTGAATTGATGAATACTTGGCCAGCTGGATGGTCATTATGAAGCTCCCACTCAGTAAGCCTTGGTGGGCTCCTGAAAGATGAAGGGAAAATAGAGGAGGGTGTCCTGTTGGTTTCTCTTACATTCTCATTGAAGAGCTGACCTTGGATTTGCATTTCCATTCATGAGTCTAATGAGAACAGTTTTCTGATCCTTGAAAACATGATTGTGACTACTCTCTTGTTAATTGCTAGTGTAGCCCAGTAAGGCTGTCCAAAGAGGGCTGGCTTTACTGGACTCACTGCCACACATACTCTGAAAATCCAGTCTGCTTGAGACTGCAGGTTTGTCCTGTTATTCCCATGAGATGATGTTATGAGCTGTAACTTGGCCTCCAATATTTATATTTTAAGTCTAAAATTCCAGTGTCTCAGAATGTGACTATATTTAGATGTGGTTCCTTTAAAGACATAATCAAGTTAAATGGGGCCCTTAAAGTGAGCCCCAATCCAGCATGACTGTTGTCCTTCTAAGCAGAAGAGATTAGGACTCAACTCAGACACAGAGAAACAGAAGAGTGACCATCTTCTCTCGATAGAAAAACACAGTGAGAAGGCAGCCACCTATGAGCCAAGGAAAGAGTCAGCAGAAGAACTTAACATGCTTATTTCTTAATTTTGAAGTGCCAGCATCCAGAACTGAGCAAATAGATGTCTATTATTTAATTCACTCATCTGGCAACCCAGCAAACTAATGCAGATGATTTTGTTTCTTTCTTGTTCCTCTGAATGTCTGGAACCACTTGTTCTTTAGAGAGCATAAACCCCCCTAGGAAGTCCCTTCTGGCTCCAAAAGGAAAAGCAAGGGGACCTGAAGATCCTGGAAAAGTGACAATAGCTTTAATGGCTCTGGTTCTAACTTTTAAGACGTGAATTTGTCCTTTTGTGAGACGAGTTTTTTACCTACCCTCCAGATGAATGAGCCCATAGATATTTGCTGAGCAGCTAGAACATCAATAGAGAATGTTCTCTTTACAAGATCCTTTGTAAAATCCCAGTTCCACCACTTTCTAGCTGTGTGAACTCAGGTAAATTATTTTACTTCCCTGAATCTTAACTCATCTGTAAAATAGGAATAATAAATACCTTGATAAATGTATGAAGACTAGTGATATTAACAGGAAAATTCTATCCAGTTCTTGGAGGGAAGTTGGTGTTTGATAAATGGTAACTGCAATGATAAGGACAATAATGATTAAGTTAAATGATCATCGAGCACTAGGAGTGATAACTGTTAAGGATAGGTCCAGTATATATTAATCTCTAACCTTGCTTACACTTTCTTTTTTTTTTTTTTTTTTTTTTTTTTTTTTTTTTTTTTTGCAGCACCGGGGATTGAACCAACCTCGCGCCTGCCAGGGCAGGCACTTAAGGCACTGAGCCAAACTCCCGGCCCTGGTTTTTTTGAGGCAGGGTCGCACTATGTAGCTCAGGCCAGCCTTGCACTCGCGTTGTAGCCCAAGCCGGCCTCGAACTCACAACGCTCCGCCTACCTCAGCCTCCCGAGTGCTGGGATTAAAGGCGTGCACTTGCTTACACTTTCATTTGGCAATTTTATGTTGCTGTTTATAAGTGAAAGTGCTATGTAGTTTTCCTTTCTTATCAGTCCTCAGCTGCTTTGGACACCAAGTTTTGACTCATGTCATGAGAAAAGGTGAGACTACTCCCTCTTCTGAAAGTCTGGAATCACCTGTTCCTTAGATGTATGGTGGAATTCTCCACTAAAATTCTTGGGACTGATGTCTTCTTTGCAGGAAGACTCCAAATAACTGGTTCATCTCCTTTAATATTTGTAAGATCATTCAGCTCTTCCTGAATTTTGGTGTATTTATGTGTTTTATTTAATATTTCTAATTTGATGGCATCTAGATCAATAAAATATTATTTTATTATTTTACTTCTATTTTAAATTATCTAAGAAAAAGTACTACATGTTTAAAGAAATCATTGTAACCATGAATTGCAAATAAAATATTATTTTTAATACAGAATCTATGGTCATTATTCATTTTCATTATATTTATTCTTTGTTACGTTTTTTCCTTTTTTCACTTTTTTGAAATGTCTGTCAATTCCATTAAACCTTTTGAAAGGTACAATCTTTGTCTCCTCTGCCAGCTGAAACACAGTTGTATACAAGTGTGTCTCCAACACCAAGAATCCTGCCCATCATAATGTAGTGATCCAATATACAATTTTTTTACAATTTAAAAATGGAAAAAGTATAACTAACAGCCAAGTTTCAATTATTGTTCATAGCAGAAAACAATAACATAGTAAATGCATGGACTTTTAAGAAAAAAGAAAAAACAAATGATAGCTTGATGAAGAGGATGTCATTAAATTGCTTGTATCAACGTTCTACACTTGCCTAATTCTTACACCCTAGAAGGAAGCACAAATCTTGAACAATTTCAAACTCATAAGGATTTACTTAGAAGTTCTAGTGATTTAATGAAAGCAGCTTTATTTAAAACAACTCACGATAGGCCCCAGCTTTACAAACAGGTGAAATCATGAATTTGCTAAATTTCCTTCACAGCTGCAACATTAGCCAATATGTTATCTGTGGCACGCAACCCTGACCCATCACTATTGTTCATTTACTAGATAGATGATGTGGATGTGCCAGAAAGGAAGGGGTCTCATAAATGCAGAGATACAGAGGAAATGTTGAAAGGGCAATGAGCTTTGCTCATGTTGCTTAATGCAGTCCTTCACATACTAGGTTGTGAAAGAGCATCTTGGGCCACTCTTTTGACTTTCAGGAAGAACTCTAGTGATCAGCAATTCCAAACTTTGCATCTCTGTTCTTATCTCAAATTGAGTGAGGGAAGAATAATCAGTTTCCTACACTTACTTCCCTGCACATTTAACCTACATTCTCAGTAGCATTTTTATGGTGCTATCTGAGCTAATTAAGAGTCACAAAATCTTTGTATCAGATCAAGTCCAGTGTGGTGGCCACATGCCTGTACTCCAAGCACTGAGTCCAGCCTGGGCAATTTAGTGACTTTGCAAGACCCTGTCTCAAAATAAAAAATAAATAAAGGGCTGATGATGTAACTCATTACAAAGGTCCTGGTTCAATCCCCAGTATTGCAACAGTACTGTAAAAAAAAAAATAAATAAACAAATAAAAAAGGAAAGAAAATAAACTTATAAAAGATTATAAATTACAAATCTTTCCCAAAGTAAATGCAGAGTACAAACTTCAGGTAAATGACAGTCCTGCAGAACTGATGTCAGAACACCACACTCAAATTAAAGGATTCATCAAGGGCTAAGAATGTACCTCAGTGGTAGAGCAGTGGCCTAGCATGAATCAGGTCCTGGGTTCCACCTCCAGCACCACACACACACACACACACACACACACACATCTATCTGTAAAGACTCTTTCTGGCAACCTGAAGAAGTAGGTGAGGATGCTGAATGCCATCACTGAAATCATGAAACAAACCCACCACTGCTAATGGTCCAAGCCTGGGAGAAGAGAGGGCTGAAATCCCTGGCAGGAAAGTCCTGCCCTCCTGTAACTCAGTGAGATGTGTGACACGAGACTATGCATAGTACAACAGTAGACAAAAGGAGAAAGTATAATTCCTGGAAAGATTCTCTAAGTGAAGATAAATTTAAATTTACTAAACTGGATAATTTTTAAAATTATAAGTGCTATAGACAAGTGCTGTGTATTTGACCTGGTAAGTATACTAGATTGCTTTGCATATTTACACGGTCATTACATGCCATTGTGGTACATGGTAGATGCTTAATATTTTCAGAAGGATATATGCTGTAAAAAACATTGGTCTAGAAGACAGGAGGCCTGGGATTTATCACTAACCAGCTGGTAGACTTGGACAAACTGAAGTTTCTTTGGATGTCCAGGTTTTCACCTATCAACCAGAAGGTAAGTGGATTGACCATGTGACCTCATCCCACTTGCTTAGTCCATACTCCTATTAGTGCTACATGAAGAATGGGTCCCTCCAGCACAGTCAAAATATTCTTTCAAGGAGTCACTGAGCAGAATCACAAAGGCAAGAAAATAAATGGGACTTTCAGTGAATGGAAAGTAGTGCAACATGACTGGAGGATTGAATAACAGGGAGAGGATACCAGAAGAGAGAATGGAGGACCTGAACATCATCACTGAAAGTGCGAGGCGTGAAGAGCTGTGGTTAAAGATGGACACCCTCCCTATAAATGGTCCTGGATTCCATCCCAGTACTGCAAAAAAGAAAGAAAGAAAGAAAGAAAGAAAGAAAGAAAGAAAGAAAGAAAGAAAGAAAGAAAGAAAAAAGACCATAGAATATAAAGAGCAGTAGTTAGAGGCAGTTGTAAAAAGTTAGTCTGTTTCTCTTTGTCATTTATATTTCTTCATCTAAGAAGTGTGTGTTCACCTTAGATGACCATTTTTGGATTGGGTCTTTGATTTGGGGGCCTGATTTTTTTCAATTCTTTATGTATTCTAGATAGAAAAGTCCTTTGTCTGAGGGACAGTTGGATAAAATTTTTTCCCATTCTATTGATTGTCTTTTCACTCTGCTGATGATTTCTTTTGATGTGTAAAAACTTTTTAATTAGATGAGATCCCAGTTGTTGATTCTTTGAAGTAAGTCCTGTGCAGTCTGTGTTTGTTCATGAACTCTCTGCCTACCCTTATGCCTTCAAGATTTCTACTTACCTCGTCTTCCAGTAGATTTAGTGTTTATGTTTAATGTTTAGATCTTTGATTCACTTTGACTTTAGTTTAGTGCATGGTGGTAGACATGGGTCTAGTTTCAATCTTTGGCATGTGAAAAGCCAATTTTTCCATCGCCATTTAATAAAGAACCTGTCTCTCTTCCAGTGAACATGCTTGGTCCCTTTGTCAAAGATAAGGTGGTTGAGTGTCTTGTAGTTGTGTCTGCATCTAATCTGTTCCACTGACCCTCAAGTCTGTTTTGTTTTGCTTTGTTTAGATTTGATTTTTGTATTTTATTTTTTGGGTGTTTTTTGTTGTTGTTGTTGTTTTGTTTTGTTTTGTTTTTTTTGCCAATACCATGCTGATTTTACCACTGTGGCTTTGTAGTATAATTTCAAGTCAGGGATTATGATGCCCCCCTGCCTTGCCTTTGTTGCCCAGGATTACCTTTGCTATTCTAGGTGTCTTCTGTTTCCAAATGAATTTGAGGAATGTTTTCTCTAGTTTATGCTAATGGTATTTTGATCAGGATTGCATTAAATCTATATAACAGTTTTAGGAGTATAGCCATTTTCACAATGTTGGTTCTTCCTATTCATGAGCAAGGGATATCTTTCCATTTTCTGATATCCTCTTCAACCTCCTTTTTCAGAGTACCATAGATTTCAATATATAGATCTTTTACATTCTTTGTTAGATTGATTCCTAAGTATTTCACTTTTTTGGCTGCTATTGTGAAAGGTGCTGTTTCCCTAACTTTTCTCTCAGTGAGTTTGTTGTTAGTGTACAGGAATGCTATTCATTTTTGAGTATTAACTTTGTATCCAGCTATTCTATTCTGCTGAACTTGCTTATTAGCTCTAGTAGTCTTCTGGTGGAGTTTTTGAAGAAGTAAAAATGGCAAATAAACATATGAAAAATGCTAAACATCACAGATCATTCAAGAAAAGCAAATTAAAACAACACTCAGATTCCATCTCATTCCAAAAAGAATGACTATCATCAAGAAATCAACCGATAACAAATGCTGGTGAGACTGGGGGGAAAGGAACGCTTCACTGCTGGTGGGAGTGTAGACTGATACAACTACTATGGAAATCAGTGTGGAGATTCCTTAGAAAACTAGGATTGGAGGTCCCATTTAATCCAGCTATTCCTCTTCTGGATAGTTTTCCAGAAGAATTGAAAATGTCATACCACAATGATATGCATGCAACCATGTTTATAACAGTGCACTTTATAATAGCTGAATCTTGGAAGCAACACAAAGCCCATCAGCCACAGAACAGATAAAAAAGATGTGCTATTTTTATACAATGGAGTACTACTCAGCTGTAAAGAAGGATAAACTTGAAGCTTGTATAGATAAATGAATGCGATTTGAGATCATACTCATTAGTGAAATAAATCAGACTCACAGTGTAAATATTATACTGTCTTCCTAGTGAAAAAAACTGAAAGAGTAAATAAGATCCAAAATGTACAATAGATAATATGAAAGTGAAAGGGAAAGAAACTGCTCAAAAGGAAAGAACAACTAGGATAGGGAAAAGGAGAAAAGAAAGAAGGGAAATATTTTATATATATATATATGTTATTCATCTATATCTATCTATATACACATACATTAGATAGATAACTATACTACTAATTCCTGTTAGTTCATCAAAAATTTTATGCTTTCATTGTTTGATTGTTTAATCATTTTTTATTCCTATATCTTATAATCTGAACAACTACTTTGAAGACAATACACAATATATTAACCATTGTTAATCTCCTATTTTTGTTTTGAAATTTTGAATCATTGTTTTTATTCTTTTTTTCATTTTAAAGTAAAATTTTAAAATCCTTTAAAAATGTTAATCTGTTTCTCTTCTATCCTATATGTCCATATTTAGAGTTTTATCTTGCTTGGAGTAGATTATTCTTTTAAACATTTAACAAAACGTTGCTCATAATCATTCCAGATCTCACTGCTTTTTTTTTTTTGTATCACATTTGAGAGCTAACATCCTTCATGAGACCTATATCAGACAACGCATACATATGGAATGATTCTATCTTCAAGAACATTATCTATAAAACTTTTCCAGAAATGGCACAAAAGATGAACCCAAATGATTTGAGCAAATCTGTTGAGACAGGTGAATAAAATCTTATAAATAGTGGGCATCATTCTGTGCTTTGATAGAGCAGCGGATTGTGACCTTTGCTGTAACTCAGAATCACCAAGGTATTAAAAATACAGGTGCCTGGGACCCATCACTAGAGACTCTGGTTCAGTAGAACTGGAGAGAATGACAGAACTCTTCGTACTCTCCCAGGTGACTCAACAGTGTAATAAAAGTCATTGATATGGTGCTTCATATTTTACACAGTTTTCAACAAGATCCTTTGATCCTTACACCCAACATAGACAGAGAACGGGGTTGGTGGAATTATCATATTTTCATGCCAGATAAAATTCAGGCCTCAAGAAATAACATCTATCTGAATGATAGGTTGCAGAACTGAGACTTTACACCAGTTTTTTGGCTCCAGGCTCATAGCTTTTCCACTACGGCTCATTGGTCTCTACTAGAAGCACAGATGTGGTTCATAAGAATGTGCTGCTCAAGCCAAAGAAATAGTAGGACCACACAGCGCCATTTGAGAGTCAGCAAAAGAGTAAATTTAGGTACAATGAAAAAGCACTTATTTGTAATTAACACATTCATGGACCTATTAACCCAAAGAAACAGCAGGTGATGATCAAAATGTTCAAAGGAAGTGGCAAAAAATTCATAGATGAAAAATCCATGGCTCAGCAGCTCTGTGAATGCCCATGCACTCAGCAGAGACCAAAGACCACCTGGGTTCATGAGGTTGCTGACAATCTGTGCATCACAGTCAGAGAGTCTCAGGGCTTACTGTATAGGCTCATCTTCATTATCCTTATGCTAAAATTCAGTTATGCATGCCTTGAAAAGGAAGGAATGGAAAAGAAAAAGGAAATTTCAACATTACCCTAAATAGGCTATAAAATAAGAGGATGTGGTGAGGATTTCATTACCACAGAAGAACTTTGGGGCCCCTGGGTGACATCAAGCAAGAGAGTTATTACGTGGTTAAAATGGAGAAGGAAACTAACAGTTATCAGATGGCTGCAGCCTACTCTACTTTACATTCACTGTCATAGTTAGGCCCCACGATAATTGTAAAAGAGCAGCATGGCGATTACCTCCTTCTCACACGTGAAGTGGACCAGGCTTGCAAAGGTGTCAAAGATATACAAGTATAATTGAGATATGTCTATCTGCAAAGTCTGTGGTGTTTCTACTTGTTAGAGTTTCTTATAGCCTAGCTAGCAGAAGGTAAAAAAGGCTGATACCTCACAATAAACAAGTCAGTCAAAGGACTTGCCCTTGTTGAGACACCTCTATCCTTGGAGCTGCACCTCTGTGATTACAATGGCAGTGTATGGGAACACAGCCATGCAGCTGTATTTGGCACATGGGCAAGAGGACAAGGCAGCTGACATGTGGTGCATCTGGTCCTGACCCTAACATGTTCCTGGCAAAGTGTGGGAGTGTCTGCCCAAGCATGCGAAATCCTGTCACACTTAGTCATTATGATATCACATAACAGATACAGAATTTCCAACAGCAAATCATGCTGAGTGGCCAATATCGATGAATCCCAAATACAGTAGACAAGAAATCTGAAACCAAAATTTCATATCTAGCTTAATTGTTGCTATCCCTGCTGTCTCACTCACCACTCTTCAGGCCACTCCACACCAGTGGCCAAACCATTATGTGACTGTATCATATCCCATTCTAAACATTCCATGATTACCCAATGTACTGAAATTCATGACAGTGCAGGCATCCTCCTTGGCCTCACCTCACCCCTCTCTCCTTCATGTCCACTAAGCTTTCTTTTATCCCTCTTCTAGTTCTCCAAGCATGCCTACCTGGACCTTATGACATGTCACACCTTTGCCTGGATCAGCCTTCCTCCCCAGCTCTAGCCCATTACCTTAACTAATTTCTTTTCATTCCTTTTATTAATGCCTAAATGTCACCTTTTCAGGCTCTCCACATTAAATGTCCCTTATATCATTCTTCACAGTACCTATTTTCCACCCTTAAGACAATTGCAATCAAAATGCAGTAATTAAGCATTTCAGTCTTTGTTAATTCCTGGTTTTCGTAGTAGAATGTGTACTCCATGAGTGCAGGAGAAATGGCTATATCATGTTCTATTCCTAAGTGGACTGTAAATTAAATGAATCATCAAATATTTATTCAATGAATGAATGAACATAGTTACCCTTCCCTGAAAGACTTTCCTTCCTATAATTCTCAGAATCAAGGAGACCAAAACAGGTCAATGGCTTGTCTTACACAAAACCACCCATTCAGTAAACATTATATTGGAATTTGAGAGTAGAAATGTCCTATGTAAAAGCCTTATTTTTATGTCTAAACGTTAGCATGGGATTTCAAATACTGAAACCTCTTATTCACACAGGAGTATATATCTTCACCAAAGTGTACTTCATTTCTTTTTTTTTTTAATTTTATTTGAGCGAAGAAAAACAAAACAAACAAAAACTACAACAACAACAACAACAAAAAAAAACGACATATATACTAAAAACAACAAGCAAAGGAGACAAGCAAACAACTAGTGTAAATACACAACATTTCAGGTTTACAAAGCCAGAAGATAGAAGCTTGACAATGGTTGCAATTTGCGCATCGTTATCTTTAAAATGGTTTCTTACATTAACAGATATAGACATGCAAGATTGATCCAATCATATGAGTATTAATTGTTCCCTCTCAATAACGAATACATTGAGCAGTGTTCTTTTTAGTTATCTTACATATACACATATACAGGTT